>VZTN01033443.1:2042-14938 GCA_013400515.1 Erpornis zantholeuca | reverse complement strand
ACAGAATATATGCAAGTTATACTCAGAAACTGAAAATTCCTGTCAGAAAGAAAACTACAGATTTTGTATGAAGAAATTTTGAGAAGGTAAACCCTGCTGAAAATGTGCTTTTCAGGTGGCTTAAAGATTATCCAGCTGCTTTTTTTTTTCATTATTAATCTTATCCTTTGTCCTCTCTTTCCCAAATGCAACATCTACTATTTTTGTTAGTGTGTGACATGCAGGAGGTTTATTTATCCGTAAGGCCTCTCCATACACAATGCAATTGCTATGGCTTCTGCCCTATCTGAACTCTATCATTTGAAGTGGACTGCATTCACTTATATGAATGGACTTCCATGACACGGATCTCAAAGATCCACCAGTAGCAACATTCTCACTATTTGCCTTTCTTGCATTCTTGTATTAAACAAAAGGAGGAAAATTACATAGGGTCCACCCCAAGGGAGGCTGTTTCAATTTACTCTACCAGGTGTCAGACAGATGATTGAGGCATAGTGACACCATGTATGACTCCTTCCTCTAAATCTACCTTCTCTTTTTCTACAGTCTTTCCAGTTCCTTCAAAATTCGGGAGGCATCCTGAAGAAAATATATGTTCAGAGGTACAGGGCTATCACATGATGTCAGGGGTTTATTCAGTCTGCTAATAACAATCTTGCTGCAACGTCACTACAATGCAATCTTCATTTCCAATCCCATCAAAACACGTGGCTACAAGTCATTTTCTGAAAGCTAGATCTCTTCAGATCTTCTCCTAAGAGTTAATGTCACTTTTTTGATGAAAAACAATGAGAACATTGGCTCCAGGAACTCCATAAGTTAAAGGTGACAAGCAGGAAGCCAGAAAAATTAAGAAAAGAAAATCATACGATTTAAGTTTTAAGATCAAATTGACAATGGGTTGTGTTTGTTTTTAATAGTCATGCCTAGTTAACTCCCTTCAATTAGTAGTGGTTGAAACTGCATTTTTAATTATAAAAAATGATATTAATAAGTAATTTAACAGTGGTTATTACCACTTAAGTCTTTCAGCTGTAGGATTATGCAAATCCACCAAGCACCATTCTGACTATATTTTCATTACTTGGCAAAAATTGCTGATAGAGCAATGAATTTACATAATGTCATCAGCCATTTCATTTACAATTTGTACTTTGAAAATAAGGTGTGTGTAAGGTAACTAGTATAACAGTTCCACCATACCTCACCTCCAACAGCTGCCATTTTAATTTTTTCCTCCTTGTTTAGTAAGGATGCAAACACAGGACTGAGAATAAGCAAGGGATCAAGAATACAGCTTAGGATATTTGCCAGTACTGGTCTCATCTCCAAAATACAGGCTCTCTGAAATATGCATGCTTCATTTTAGACATAGCCAGAACATAAATACAGACCTAGATCCAATAAAACTTCTCATTTTTGGTGTACCATGAAAATGCATATATTTTACAAAACTCAAAGCGTAAAACCAAAAATTGAGATATTCATATGAATGCTCTCTTCTGACTCACTCCTCTATTTCTCCTGAGTGAGATATTTGAAGATTCTGGGCTCTTCAATACTCTTTCACACGGCAAATTAACAAAATGATCCTTTATCTTTACAACCTGTTTCTACTGCATTTTGTATCAGCTCTCACTGCATATTCTTCAGATCAAATTCCTTACCAGTCCAGTTTTCTCTATTGAACTGAATCACTCCATATTTGGTGACAATGTATTTTCCATTACACTTCTTGACTACCTAATTGACTTGAATATTACAACACTCAATGAGTCAAAAGTAAAAATCTTGACTAAGACTGTCTTTATGTTTCAATAACCCCAATTACACTCACAGAATAATGCAAAGAAAAAACAACAGCAAAAAGAAGGAAACCACCCTAAAGGCCTAAATGGACCATTTATTCCTATAATTCCATGCCCTAGTGGGCTGACCATGCTGACATCACCCTCACCATTATTATGGAGTGGAATTACTGGAACACAAGGTAGTTTATGGTATTAGCTTCCCTACAAGGAACAAACAAAGCATTTTTTTAGTGCAGAAGTACAAAACTAGAAACAGAAGACACATAAGACAATATTTGGCATTGTTCTTTATGCACAAATAATGTAACTTGTCATTTTTCTGGTAGTAGATAGAGACTTCAGAGTTTTTAAGGATGGACCACCAGGGGAAGAACCATGACAGGGATTTTCAGATGCTTCTGCATTCTAGGTACATACAACACAAACTGAAATAAAAGCTACATCTTTACAGAAAAGATGGATGAAGAAAAAAGTGTTAAATTCCAAATGAATGTTAATTCAAACTCACATTCAGGACCATTGAAATATTTGAGGTTTCATTGTTTGATCACAAGGAAAGAAATTTTTGTGATTTTCATTCAGGAAAGAAATGCTACAGAATTACATCCCTTCAGACAGAAAAACAAATACTTTGGAATAAAATAAAATATTGTACTTTTGTCTGTTTCCAGGTTTTCTGTTTGTTTTCAAGTTTTCTATCCTTGTTCTAAGTTTTCTTTGTTATTTCAACTTAAAAGTTTCCTTCTCATTTTTAAAGGGAAAAAAAAATCAGCACTTTTAGAGGCTGGCAACTCTTCCTGAGTTCTGGAACTTGTGCCCTTGTCTAGAGATATTTAACTTTGACTTCAACTTCTCCTGCTTTGAGTGACAAAACGAAAATTAGATCAAAGAAGCTCAAGTTCAGCATTGTTGCTGTTGACACTTTCTTTGTGAATTCTTTCTCTTACCATTTTCACCCATGATAGTTCTTTTACTTGCTCCCATTTCTTTTTCATCAAAACATTTCATTTTTATGTATCTGCAATGTATTGTGCTGTACAGCTTTTGGATATGAAAACACTGAATCTGTGTTTTAACTGACCCTATGAAATAAAAAAAAAAAAAAGTTATGAAACCTTTTACCAAATGTTTTTTCCATTCTTTTGGCCCTTTGGGACTAACTTGAATTTTAAAGTTGAACAAAGAACTATTTGCTACTCCCTCTGGAAACAACAAAAGCAAAGTTAGTACACACATTCACTGCACACACTTAAATCCCACATTTATATATCTGAACACCACCAAAATTCAGAATGATTCAGTAGTCAACTACCAGTGTCACATCTGTATAGAAAGAATCAGAGAAATAAAAAAAAGACTCAGTATGTGATTATTCAATTATCAGTGTGCACACTGCCTTGAAAAATACCAATATAATATCCTTGCCACATAGAGTACACTCTGAATTAGGGAGACAGTATAATGAGAAACACATAGAACCTTTGAATAATATATTTGCACATAAATGAATTGAAAATAACACATATTCCACATAAATACTTCTCGGGGTTTTTTTTATTAACTCCTCTAAATTGACACATCTTACCACACTACAGCACGACTGCTACCTTTGCTAAGGTATTAATGACAAAAAAGTCTATGCAGGTGTTTATTTCTGCTTGTAGCATGTGTTTGAGAACTGCAAAAGAACAATGAGGCTAGATCCAAAACCCTTTGAAGCCCCTAAATTCAATGTTAGTATTAAAAACTCAGTTTGTTTAAAAACGAGGCTGAGATCTGCTCTTGTCCTTTTCATTTTAAGCCAAGCTGCTAAATGCTATTTTGGTTTTCTACTTAAATGACAAAAACTTGCATATGTTATAATAACCTCGAATATTCCTTTACTTCACCTTCTGTAAGAGGGGTAACTCAGTATTTATTGGTTTGACACTGGTAACTGGCACAGACCTGCAGTGCAGCACCTGGTGAATCAATCACTATTACCATAGTGGCACACTGCAACTCAGTCCAAGGTTTTTGTGTTCACAGCACAAAGTAAAGAAAGTTTATTACAGATAAATAACCAACTTCAAGCCAAGCATGCTGTGCTATCACATGTTTTATTATAACTTGTGATACCAGACTATGCTCAGTGTGCTTATCTGCAAACTGGCTTTCCGAGGGAGGAGGTGGGGGAGTCTCATCTCTCTGCCAAAATGAACTGCAAGAGAGAGTCATTACATCCAAGTCCACAATAAAAGATTGTGCAGTTCCATCCACACTTCATGCAATTTTTTATATTTTACTGCATTCAGTATTTAGCTTTAACGTTGAACAAGTTACTTTTCTCCCTCGCTGACAGGTTAAGACCTTTACAAATCTCTTTTTAAGAGACCTGGCAAAACCTACACTGCTCTTCCTCTTGGTCTGTTGAAGAGAAACACACTTAAACCTCCAGTCCAATACTTACTGTAGGTACAATCAGAGCTCATTTTCCATTAAGTAGAAGTCATGGGTGCGGCTTCTCAGAATGCTTTCTCTAAGCAACACCTAACACGACAGAGATGGAGGCTACCTGCCTCTGCTGGAGTCTGTCTGAATAAAACAAACTCAGAAGGTTTTACTAGGGACAACTGCTGTATTTTTTTCCTAGTAATGTCATGTTTCCTGTGAAGTTTATATAGACACTCGCTGGGTAAAACGCTGCTTTGGGTACATGTCCTCCTGCCAGAGGTGAGGCAAATGCAGCACAAGGAACTGAGCACACACAGTGGAACCGCACCGCAAATGAAGGTTTCTAAGGTTTCTAACACCTAAGGTTTCTAAGCAAGATCCCCTCATGGTACTGATGTTCTACTTTTCTGGAGGAATTGTTTCACCTTAAAACACATATGGGCATTATAGACCTCTTCACGTGAGCTGCTCCTCCTGAGATTCATCTATAATCAATTAAGAGATAAAAGAGCAGACTTGTGACTTGGGACATATAACCAATTTCAGGACAAGATGAAACACGAATTGAAACTGTCTATTTCCTTCCATTAACTGTGAGAGGAGACCAGGTGATGCAGTGAGATGCAAGCTTCTACTTCCAGCTTCTAGTGGCCAATTTCAGACTCTTGAGCCTGAAGATTTGAATTCCTACTCATAGAAGTGCTTACCAAAATGGAGTGAGGTTTCATCTTTTCTAATCTGACTTGCAATACTATAAAAACATTAATATACTTAATATACTGATAACGGTAAAAATAAGCAGAAAATATTAAAAAAAAAAAGACAGTTAAATCATCAAATCAGCTAAGAAAGTAGGCAATGGTACTTTACATATGGAAGTTTGTGATTCTGATTAAAATGGCAAAGTTTCTTGGCTGCTTGTTGATGACATGGCAGGAGTTGATGGCATTGATTTATATCAATGCAAAGGGCAACTTATGCTGCAGTATTATGTCACTGCCTTACTGTAAACAGAATTCCTAAACCAAAGCCAAAAGGAAAATGAACCTTGATTTCATACATTAAATGTATGTGTGCTTATGTGTTGGTGAGAGTGTGTATATGTATCAGTTCTCTTTAATATCAACTGAAGCTGCTTATGCACAAGGACATTCTATTCTTTGCTTGTGTTTTATTACTATTAGATTAATTTATTCTTTAGCTTAACAGGTCTTATTTCTGACACAGTGATGGACAAATGTGAATGAGAGATCAGGGAGAAGGATTCATCTCAGCCTTCTTTGGTGTGTAAAACAAAAAATGGAACCTAATTACAAAGAATTTGATTAACACTCCAGTTTCTCTTTTTGCCTTGTCTGTGGAAACTGTCCTCACCAAATGGATGGGTGAAAGACAAAAATAATGACAGAAAATACCATCACCCCATTTTCTCTACCTACAGAAGGCACTCATATTTGATCCAAATCCTGGGCTCAGTTGCTTGTCTTCAGTCCCTTACTTCTCTTAGCCATTCACTTACTGGCATATCACACCAGTCCAGCATAGCAGATGCTTTCATTAACTATGCTGAGAAATGCTGGTCTGGCCTGGAATTTGGAAAGAAACTCAATTTAAAATCAAAATGAATTTAAATGTCTCTGGATATGACACTGCTGAAAGAAGCACTGCTAAATCTCTCAATTTATTCCACCAAGAACTTTCAGGTTAATATATATTAATGTATTTTTGGTACGTCTGCAATGCAAGTTTGATTTGTTTCTCCTAGAAGCAATTTAAATTTAAATTCAAAAGCTGTAGACATCTGAAGAATGCTTAGTTGCTCTTAATCATGGTAAAACACCATATACAGGGATTAAAAGAAGACAACAGCCTACATAGAGTCTGTTTATAGAGTAGCCACCTGATAGCATTAAGGTGGGATAAAAAAAAAAACCAAAAAATCCCTCCTAAAATTTCCAAATAGATTTTTAGACCCAGCAGGCTTGATTCTGGTGTTTAACCAGCAAAATTAATTACCTTCAGCATAAGAACTGAGAGGGGAAAAAAAGTGAAGAGACCCCTTTCAGGCAGCATCTGAAGTCATGCATGCAGTTCTGGGCTCAGAGGTACATGGGGCACGTGGAGCAAGTCCAGTGGTGGTTAACAAAGATGATTAAGGGACTGCAGCATCTCTCTTGTGAGAAAAATCTGAGAGAGTTGGGTCTGTTCAGAGTCAAGAAGAGACGACTGACAGGGGACCTCATCAATGTCTGCCAGTATCTAAAGGGAGGGGGCCAAGAGGATGGAGCCAGGCTCTTCTTGGTGGTGCCCAGGATTAGGACAAGAGGCAACAAGCAGAAACTGATGCCCAGGAAGTTCCATCTGAATATGAGGAAGAACTACTTTACTGTGTGGATAACCACGCACTAGAACAGGTTGCTCAGAGAGGCTGTGCAAGTATCCTTCACTGGAGATATTCCAGAACCGCCTGGACACAATCCTGTGCCATGTGCTCTGGGATGGCCCTGCTCGAGCAGGGAGGTTGGACCAGGTGACCCCACTGTGGTCACTTCCAACCTGACCCATTCTGTAAAAGCTGTCCTCACATTCACAAGCCTACTCTGACTCTTTGAATTAAAGAAGATGCTGGAGAGGAACCTGCAGCAAGCATTCCAGCTGCGCTGGGCAAAGGTTGTGAGTCAACAGCTCTGCTCCATGGAGGACAGGGGTTTTTTCCCTATTTTCACACAATTTGAACTAGGAGAGACAGCTGTGCCCATTCTGTCACAGAGGGGGTCCCTGGCTGTCAGAGGAGGCAAAGGGAAAGTGTAGCCATGGGAGAGGAAGGAGGTGCTTAACCCTTACAACCCCCAGTAACAATCACTGAATGCAGAACACCCAACCAAGGAGCACTCCCTGGGCTCCTTGAGGATTGACGTGGGACATTCTTTTAAAATGACATTAGAGGAATAATCCACCTTCTCTGTCAACCAGGGACCATCAGGTCTGCTTGTCTTATCCTGGGTTTTCTAATCTTCATGTAGCCCCTTTCACAACACTGGCCATTCATGTCATGGCAGCTCACAAGTTTATGCACAACAGGCTGGTGTCAATAAGAACAAGTGGCACGTTTCTAAGTGGTCTGGTTTTGTTTTGGAAATCCTTATTTTTTTCTGGAAAAACTAAAAATCCTATTAAAATAACTTGGCTGTCTTTCGCCTTCTTTATTAATCAGACTGGCTAAGAAGTGACTTCTTGGTAGCTGAGAAATTCCTATCTTGCAGGCTTTACTAGTGACACCAATTAACACAGCAGGAAATATAAACATTTTTGCCATGCAACTGATTATTCCAAGGCAATCACGCTCTGTTGTTCAGGGTGAATAACTCCCAATACCTGAGCAAGTTTCTACTCTCTAGCACTAGAAAAAAAAAAAAAAGAATTGAAGAAATGTTTTTTTACCTTTCTCAAGAAAGACAAACTAAATTCTCAATGAAAAAAAAAAATCCCCAAACTGTATTTTTCAGAATGTGAAAATGTATGTGAGATGTAATAGCTATTAGCTTCTATTTGGCATCTCCCTCACACCAGGGAACTTTATAATAAGAAGCAGCTGAGGAGGAATCAATGTTGGCCTCCATGGATGTTCTGTATTCATAGGGATGGCTCCTCTGATTGATTTGTTGGCAACATGAGATAAAAACAATTTAAATTAAAAATAACCAACAGAACTTAATGAGAGCTAAAGCCTATATGAGAGAAGAGTGAGAGACTAACACTAAAACAAGGAAAAGATTATTAACAGCTCCTCTAACCTTGCTTTATTAAAATTTTCGGTGCATGGACAAGGACAATGTAAGGACAACATCTCCCCTAAATTTGACCTGCTGAGATAAAATAATCAGGTCAAAACACTTGAGGCCTTGCACAGTACGAGAGGACCTATTTGGCTGAAATAATAACAGAGAGATCATTTATTCTTTTCCAGTTTGCAAACTAGACAGCCCTATTTTTATTTTCTATGCTTTCTTGTTTCCTATGGGAGACATAATCTACTTGCTCTGTGGCAAAGCCACATCCCTACTTGCTCTGTGGCAAAGCTAATCCTCCAAGATTCCACAAAGCACTAGTGGGACAATGCAAAACCACACAGTAGCTTGCAGGTCAATCCAGCATCTGATGTTACCTTCAGCATGTAGTCCTCCCCCAAAGAAATACCTCTCATAACTACTAAAACACATTTAGAGTGCCCCTTTCTTCTTCCACACAACATTTCAGACTGTACTATTTACATGTATGCTTCATAGCCACAGGATGCCCATTTTAGCAAATGTTTAATCAGGGAGCCTTCACCTGAAGGCATCAGAGGGGGAGCTGGAGCATTCACAGAGGTATCAGATGAATGAAGCCCAAAAATGGTGTGAAATACAAATGACACTGCACATAAATTCAGCTCAGTGCCACTCTCCATGTAAAAAGCTAGCTACATGTTCTGGGTGGGCAATGTTCTGATGCATATTTTCTTTCCAATCAGTATTGTGCATCTCTTATCTGCACCACAGGTCTCTGCTGTATATCCTGACTGTGCCTAGTGCACAGAAATCCTGTTGAGATCAATGAAACTTCTATGCATAGAAGGGACAGGGAATGAGCAACAGAGATCCCCGAGGTAGATAAGTCTTGAAGATCAAGTTCATGGAAGGTGAGTTTGTCCTGTGTGACTGGTAGCAGATTTATTTCAGGTTTTATACAATTCACTGAAAGCCAAAGATAGTTCTGGGGTTTTACCTGTCATTGCTTTTAAAGGAACACTGAAATCATTTTATTTAGAGGCAGATCATGCAGCCTTCTCTGCATGATCATGCATCTCTTCACAACAAAGAGAAGTGACTATGACATCTAGTACAGACACAAAGTCAGTGTATAGATGCACTGAGGTGTAAAAATTCCAAATTGAGTGGGATTCTCAAGCCTAATGTATAGCTGTGCACTTAGTCTGAAGTGCTTTGGGCAGAAAAGAATCAAGATATAATACTTAGGCTTAACAGCAGAGCACTTACTCTTGTCTTTTGTCTCCTGGTGGTGGTTAAGTGGCAGAACAGAGCTGGTTATAATGCAAAGTGCTTTCATCCATGCAGGATTATGCCCCTCTCTCTTCCTCACAATTTCCATTTGTGTGCTTACCAGGATCACATATATTTTCCCAACACAAGACAGAATTATGGGGGAAACTGAGCTCTCATAAGGATTCATACCTTACCATCTCTGAGCCCATCCTAATATTTCATACAGACTTCCAGGGATCATAGCTGCTGTAAAACACAGCAAACTCTGAAGGACACCAAGATTTTAGGACAACAGCTGACAAGACCACCAGAACATAGAGCAGAAAGTTTGCTTTAAAGATCATGTCTTTATGTGATTCACTTTGTCTCAAAGCTTTGCAGTTAGATAAATGTCGTTTCTCTTCATCTGAGTTAGAACATTCCAATGCAACACCACAGCAGCTCATCCCTTGTAACTCATCACTATAATCAAAACGTTAACAGGAATGACCCAGAAAGCATGCAATCACTCAGCATCGACACAAAACTACCTCTGTCAGGCCACATGGGCTTACAAGGCACAAAAGAGCTTTTTGCTGTGAAGGACAGATATTTCAGCAAACACACTCTGCTAAACATCCACCTACAAAAGTTAAAGCTCTTCATCACACAGTCCTGATCATACAAGTATTCCCTAAGTAAAAAATAATATGCCCTTGTATTTTAATCTCTGCAGCATGTTTCCATGAACCGTGAGTCCATTCCACTGCAGTGCACATCCACTCAGCTCTAATTTTTTTCCTTAATTTTTTGATTTAGCATAATCCTTACATTTTTAAAAACTTTTTTTTTTTTCTTTTTAATAATGGAATCTTCTTCCTCCAGAATGAGGAATCATTGCCAGTTCTGTGCACGATGAAGTACACAAGCTGCCATCCACTACAGGGCCTCCTCTGCTACCAGTTCAGTTTCTCCATAGTGACACCAGTTTGCAACTGCTCCAGCAGTCCATTAATCCCACAAGTAATCACGAGTTACTGACAAACTGCTGAAACTCAGAACACATACCAACCAGTCATTACAAACAAATGCACTGGGGCTTGTGCTGTAATTTCTATCCCATCCAGGTTACTAGCACAGCTAGCCAGCACTTTGTCATTTGAGCATACAATGCATGAGAAGTGGAAACCTGGAACCTTCTGCAGAGTGTGGCACCTTCCTTGTGTCACCTTTTCTTGTGTTTCAAGAAAAATTTCAAGCCTCAAATCCAATTATAGAAAAATGCATCATTGTCTCTGCTCAGAGCAGAGACAGTTTTCCTCACTTAGGGACACCCACCTCAGCTGATGCATGCCCATGAACAGTCATGGAGGATACAAAAGGTGGCTGCATCTCCCATAACTTCTCACCCTGCACTCCTCCTAAGATTGAGGAGTCATTAGTCTTTAGAATGCAATCAGGAATCATGGAATGGCCTGGGTAGGAAGGGACCTTAAAGATCATCCAAATCCAACTCCCCCGATGTGCCCAGGGACACCTTTCAATAGATCAGGGTGCTCAGAGCCCCATCCAACCTGGCCCTGAACACTTAATGATTCATCTGAGGATGCATCTGGTTATGACTGCTACGCAAACTTTGTGAGTTCAATTCCTTACTTTGGCAGCACAATTTATTTACATAAACATGATGAAAAATCAGCTCAGTAATGTAATACAAAACAATAAATCATTTATTCAGATATAGCTGTCTGCCACAAATGAAAACACACCAATAGAAACCAGTGAAATATATTTTCAGCAGAAATGCTTCAAAAACATAAGGCCCAACCATTTACACTAAAATAAGTTCTCACTAATCCCAAGATCTATACTCTGTTTTGAGGGCCAGTAGGTAGAGATTAGGAGGATTACAAACATATGTTCTGGTCTCAAAATTAAGACCCAGGTATAGAAATCTGGAGATCTGGGCTCTGTTTCTTTCTAGGCCTCAGAAACTCATACAGGAAGAGCAGGAGTCTTTGGAAGGTGAAGTCAACTCATCTGAGCAGGTTGCTTTTCAGTAAAAAAGGTATCAAGGACTCCAAAACATCACCTCATTGCATATTTACTGGGGAAACTGGCATGTTTTCCTCATATACAGGAACTGAATTAAGCTAAAATAACAGGTATTTGGAAAACATTACTTTGAATACTGCTGACACAAACCAGACAGTTTAATCTATTGAGAAGAGCTGACAAAAGAAAGAAGATAGGGTCCCTGTGCTGGCCCTAAATATGAACAACTCTGTATCCTGAGGCATGATGAAAGAAAGGGGCAGCTGTAGTCATTCTTTGCCACTCTGTGGTGGCACCATCAGCAACTGAATCTATCACCAGTAATGGACAGATTTTCATAGTTTCACCCTGCAAAACCACTTAAATGAAGATTAGCTTTTTAAAGGTGCCCTGTCCTTTCTAACACCCATGTTGGCATTTAAGACTGAATACTTTACGGATCTGAAACACTGGATGTTTTATCTTTAATGAGCATCACAGAAGCTCAAACCATTAAAATCCACTCACTATTGATCATCTAGAAGAAGAGAATATCCTTCAAAGTCATGCAAAATTTTCATCACAGAGCATTGACTTCATTTGCACCAGCTTTGAGTATATCTAAAGTGCAATTTCTTTACATCGTACGAACAAGATCTTCAGCAATTTAGTAAGAGAAGCATGTGCACATTTTGTTTTACTCTCTTTGCCAACCCTCCCCTCCAAACACATAATCAAGTCCAAAGGATGATTAAATATGCAATGGGATGAGGCATAATGCAACATCTTACTGAAAGATAAGAGGGCAAGCACAAGTATTTAAACTTTTCTTCTAGCTTGTGACAGATAAAGCAAGCACCATTATGTAGAATAGGCTTCATGTTACTTTAAATATCCTGTACAACTCCTATAAAGCTTTTGTGTAAAATCCTTCCCTGCATATATAGAAATGAATCATATCACATTATAGCTTGCTATGCATTCTTCCCCGAGCACACTATGTTTTAAATTGCAAAATCCATTTTTATTTTCTTTTTCATTTGTCACCTCACCACTGGAAGGAAGGCTTCCTGGAGCGTATTCCATTGCATGCCTGACAATATCAAGTCTGTCTTCGATATATTAGTATAAAAAATTGAGGATAAATGATTACATTTACATGAGGTCAATGAGCAAGTACAGGAAATAGGAAGCCTACATGCTGCATTGTATCTTCTGCTACAAAACTCTGAGACTTTTTGATAAGAATACAGATACAATAAGTAAGCTTTTGCAGAGAAATAACTCATTTTTTAGTAGTCTGATAATTTTCAGATAATTTGGATAAATAAAACTGATATGAATATGTCTTCTTTGTTATCTGTCATCTCACAATAGAGCAACGTCCTGCATCGTGTTAGCCTCTCCTGGTCCTTAATGCAACTCAGCCACTTGGAGATGAGGCACTGATGGATTTTCTCTCTGAGGCATTCTCCTTTTTAATTCCAAATTTGTACACCATCCCAATCAATGTATACATTCATAACATGCTTATCCAATAAAGCTTTAAAACTGGTGCAAGCGTCTTATAATGCTTTGTCATGCATGTGTT
>VZTN01033442.1:42966-59566 GCA_013400515.1 Erpornis zantholeuca | reverse complement strand
TTAAAAAAATAATAATTTGGACTTTTAACCTTACTGCTTAGACCTGTGAAGTGATTAGTTTAATTTCTCTATCATAACCTGTTTTCTATATTCAATTCTTTTGGCATGTATTAGTGCATTTCAAATTCCATTAAAGTTGTGATTATAAAAGAGTGTTTTTTTAAAACTGAAGAAGCAATTTAATAACTTCCAGGTGTAATTGCAGTATCTCTTGATGATCAAGTAATCTTAATTTTTAAAATCACCCGTTGTCAAGTATTTTCTTACCTTCACTTACAATATCATGCAAAAGCCAAAGACAGTAAAACAGATACAGTGACATATAAGTAATACACTTCAAAATTTCATCAAGGAAAAAGAACTACAAAAACCTGGTTTAGATGTTGCTCATTAGTTAGTGTGAAATTTTGTATCCCTTAATATTTATTAGAATTTTCTTTGGATGCAACAGAATCAGATTCCAATAACTGTTTTTTTTCTTTAAAGAAGTCTTTCCTCATTCCTCTGGTATGGAAATAATTTTCTGAAACAATAGTATATGAGATAAAAACACAAAAGAAAGGGATCTCTACTTGATTCAGTCCAAAAGAATTAACAGATTTTCTCTACAGGTTTTCTGAACAAGACCTAAGGAAGCTCAGTATGACTGAGAGATTGGATACTTGTACTACTTTGAATAATATAAAAAGCAATTGACAGCACATACCTGTGAGTAATATTTATTTGCTAGTTCTTAGTGAATTTTTATTTGTATGGGCTAATAGTGCTACACTACAAATGTTTTGTATGCAAATGTCTTGTGTCTTGTGCAGAAGACAAGAAAGTGGAAATGGACTTTGGATGGAGTCCATTAAGGAGCTTGTTAGTCAGCTGTAAGCACAATAACCATCAACCAACACTGAGGTTTTAAAGTTTCTATTTACACTCACAGATCGTCCAAGTACTAATAGGATCTAGCTTTTAAGGCTTAATCCTGAGCAGTTTTCATGTGGCTGAAACAGAAACAATGTGGTTTATTAGAGCATAATGACTGACTACTATCTTTGATAGCCTTTAAATACAATGGCTACAGATCACCTTCATATCTCAAGGGTGAAAATTGGAAGCATCATGGTCACATGGTTTACTATTATAAAAAAATGCTCTTTCATTTTTCATTTATCACAGGGCTTGTATTGCTAGTTTATGCAATTGCTAGTTTTATTGCTCATTTAAGTTTGCCCATCTCTGCTATTTGCATTTTAGTGTGATGAAAAATTAGGATGATGTGCCTTTTGGTTCAGAATCAGAAGAAGTAACCCTTTGGAAAGGGAAAAGCCTGCATAGTCTCACCAGAGTTATGCAACGTGCTGAAAAAATACTGCAATCCACTTTAAATATTGTACTAATCTCAGTGTGAACCACTGTTTTCCTGTCATGACAAAACTAGGACCTAAAAATAACATCTAAGGTGGATTTTCAGTAAGTAGACAGATTTTTGTACTGGGGAGGTATTTGCTTTTAGATTGATAAGCTCAGTAGTCCAGTTTATGACTTAGTACTTCTATGGACACAAGAAGTCAAGAATACAGGCCAGAACTAGAGGAATGAGCAAGAGCACCTCAAGAATGTTTAAAGGCCTGACTTCTGGCTAGATTTATGTTGGGTGGCACTTAGTCATATCCACATACATATGTGCATATGCACACAAACGTATTTTTGATTTTCAAGGATGGCAAAATTTGTTTTTAAGTACAGGAAAGGTTTGTTTCCTCCATACCAGAAATACATGTATATATGTCTTAGATATATTTTTTAGAAATATATGTATCTAAATATAATAATTCATCTCCATATAAAATACATCTAACAAAATGTATAAAACCTTACATTTAAAATATGTATTTAAAAGTGGAGATTGCTGTTGTGTGTCTGAAAATACTGGTCTGTCATAATGGAAACATCTACTGAAAAAGTATAATTTGGAGAAATTCCTGGGACAGTATTCTGAAAGAGCTTGGAAGCTCTGAAAACGATGTGTGCTGCTCAGAGTTCATTTTGTGGTCAAGGCTGTGGCAGAGGAGATGGCAGGCCCTGAGGTAGCTGTGTGGCAAACTTGTCTGGCTCCATTGGAGGCTGCCTGGAACTGAGTTCAGGGATTTGCAGTGTTGACAGTTGGAAAACTCTGATTTAGGGAATTTTTAAAAATCTGCTGCAATGTTCTGCCTATTAGTTTGGCAGGCTCTGTGTGTGGTTCCCTCTATGTGTGACTGCTTTCCTCTTTCTAGTCTGCACTGGCACTTAGTTATGTGGAAGGAAGGGTTCTTCTACACTGCAAAAGGCAGCAGCACCACCGAGGCCAGACTGATTTGGTGGTGGTCTGCATTCTGCTTGTGCTGTGATTAAATTCAGTTGGATGTTCAGGAGCAGATCACCATTACTTGTGTGAACTTTCTAACAAATTCCCATTTCATCCTAGGCAGAGGAAGCATTTTTATAAGGGCTTGAGACCACCTGAACAACAGATACCCCCAAGTCCCTGATAGTTTGTGGTTGAAGTGGTTTGGTGCTGCAGAACAATGTGATGTTGTCTTAGCTCTATTCTGAAAATCATTAAAATGTGAATTATTTTAATCCTGGAAGAATTAAAGAGGAAGAACACTGATAAGTTATTAAATATGAAGAGAAAATGCAGAGAATTGAAACTTGATGACTCGGTAAGGTTGAGGATTATCCCATTCTGAGGAGATCAGTTGTTTTCCACTGAGTGATGGCTGCCACGAGAATGGAGAGCTAATTAACTTCTGGATACTGCTTTTTACACCTTGGCATTTCTTGTGTGTATTCACAAGTAAATAATTTCTGTGTTCTTCTGAACTTTTTATATTCTGGTTTTTGGAGTCCCTTGGCTCCTGGTAGAAGTTGCTGAACAAAGTGACCTAGAGAAGGAGGATTAAAGCACTAACAACTGAAAAGGAAAGCTCTGTAAGTATAGGTAAGCTTGAAAATGCCGTGGGCAAGATTTTGGTCTAAATAAAAGCACAGACCTAGTTAAAATAACAAACAAATGGGAAACAAAAACCCAACAAAGCAACAAAGAAAATTGTAAAAACAAAATAAATAAAACAACCTACCAAAAAACCAAACCAGCCAACCAGAAACTACCAAAGAAACCTCAAAAAGAAACCCCTCAGGCATTCTTCTAGGATGAAATTTGGCCTATAGGTTTTCAGGGGCAATTTCTATCTAGTATTGCATGCTATGTTGTGCTGCTAGACATCTTTTTTGGTTTCCTTAGTGCCACAGTCCAACTCATACATAAGTGTATCAATGCTTGTGGTGGCCTAGCATACAGCAAGGAGTAAATCAGGAAAGCATTAATGCATGTAGGGTCAGAGCTAGTGAAACCACAGAGGACCAGGAGAAGAAGTAACAAGTAATGAAAACAGACCAGATTTTTTTTATCTTGACATATGGCTCTCTGGAGTGGCAGCTTTGGGGATTTCTATACACAGGACTGCATCTTTGATTGTAGGTAGGGACTTCTGGGAAATAAGATTGAATGCATTGTTATTATTGTTATTATTCCTCATGGTAGAAGAAGTATTATGATCTTATTTTTATTATTATCTTATTTAGAAATACAGTTATACTGTGTAAGATGCCTGACTCAACATGTAATGTTGCTTTCTTCTGCAAAGGAGCTGGGTTTGCATATTAGCTCTGTGTTTGAACTATAGGGAGTAATATAGCTGAAAATCTACTAGGTGTACTAGGAAAAGTGTTAACTCTACTGCTTCATACAGAAAAGACTGGGAACAACATAGCTTCAAGTGTTAGTAAGAGAAGAAAAATGGGTTTAAAGAAAAAATCTCCAATTATATGTTGAAATCTATTGTGCCTATTGTATTCAGTAATTATATGCAAAAGCAAATATCTGTGAGGGAGAATCAATCACCAGACTGGGAGGTAAGTAGTGATATCTTGAGGAAAAAAAAAGAAAATTAAAGTCTATTTTCAACTTGCTTCAATGCTTAAATACCTTTTGAGTTTTTATGCAATATTCAAGACTTGTTAACTTATTATCCTATCAGAATTTTCTAGGTTGTTGCAATATGTTCTGTGAGTCAGTATCTGTTCAAAATATGCATTTTTATTTTCTCTACTCACTCACTTCTTTGGTGAAGTCACATGGTCATTAGCTATAAGTGCAGTCAAAGCTCTGCATGATGCAGGAGACATCAATTTGGGTTTTGTTGAGAATGATCAGTGCTCTGATGGTTTTGAAAAATGTGTTAAGTCAGTTTTCTTAGTCAAAGTAAAATCTGTTTGAAAAATGAACATATTTAATGTTTATTCACCTTTGTAAGCAAGGTGAAAGTAAAGGAATATTTTTTTTGCTTAGTCAGTTTGGAAATGGTCCTTTACTGCGGTGAGATGCCTAGATTGGTAATCTCAGATAAGATCTTTGTCAGGTAAACCAGAGCTGAGGAAAAATCCTCCACACACAAAAAAAAATCCTCCTGCCCTTGAAAGACAACTCTAGATGTAAAACAAACGAAAGATCAAAGGCATGAAGCATAGTAGAAAGCTGAAGAAAGCTCTTAAATGGAAAAAAAATAGAATCCTTAGCTGAGAGGACAGGGGTCTGAAAAGCAGAGAGTCGTTGTAATGTGCTGTAGTTAACTAGGCAAAAACGAAATGGTAAGAAAAAATAATTTGTTACCTTACACAGGTGCAAAGAGGTGTTAGAATAATTTAAAAAAAAAAAAAAAGATATACTGGATGACACTAACTAAGATGCTCCTGGGCATTTGCAGAAGAGGATCTCTGTACCATGTAAGTATTTGATGAAACTGTACATGTAAAACCTAAATATAATCCTGTGCATATTAATCTCATCTACTTTCCAGAAGACAATGATACCTTAAAAATTTATTACAGATATAATTTTAAGGACTAACCATAAACACTGTACAGTGATCAAGTCTTGGGACTTTGCTAGAACAAAGTGGGTTTCTGATGAGATGGTTTAAAAAATAAATTAATGTTAATATGAAGTTTGAGCCATAAAGGACTTGAAAAAAGTTAGTAATATGGACATACTTTTCCAAGATGAATTTTTAATCCTACTGAGGTGATTCCTGCCCCACCTTTTCCTCGGTGTTAGGAGCTTTTCTTCTTTCAACTTCTTAATCTGTGATTCCTGTGTCTTCTTTATTTTAGTCATGCTTGCCATGCAAATAACACCCTGCTATGCAAGTTTATCTATAAGTTTATGATCTGAAACATTGTGTATATATGTGCTTTACTGTGCTACCTCTCAGGCCCTGAATAGATGGTCATTGCCCCATGTTTGGGTGGACTCCTGTAAAAAAAAATCAGCAGTTATTAGACTAATGCCCTCTTGGTGAGAATAATCTCCCCTTTATAGTTCATGCCAAGAGAATCACTATTAACGTAATTTGCACCAAATTTACTTCTGCTTTTCTGCTCCTTTGGACCGTAACAACCATGTAGTAAGTTGTACTCGTTTACCAAAATACATAGCAAAATTTTTGTTTCTGAGTATCTTTATGATATCTTCTATATCAGTTTTAGGCATGAGAAACATTCCATAATGACTGCTGTGTAGATCATGAAGAGGATCTGGAAAAAGAAGGATCCTCTACAAGATTCATTTCTCACAAAAATTGTGTGGAATAATAGTGTGTCATTTCTGTTCAGGAGTTCACTTCATGAGTATGATAAATTCAGGAGTGTTGCTCTGTCCCATACATGTTTGAGCTGAATTCTTCCACAGCCTTGCATGGCCTCAAGATGTAAATATAGTGTAAGAGGGTCAGTTTATCTGCATGCATTTTAAATGTTTTCTCTTTTCCATGGGGTGTTATTGCCATGCCTTACAGATTCCTGAAATTGTCTTCACACAGTGGGTAAGGTTGGAAGGGACTACAGTGCTCAAGCAAGGTCATCCCAGAGCACATGGCACATTATTGCATCCAGATGGTTCTGGAATATCTCTGGTGAGGGAGACTCCACAGTCTCTCTGGGTAATCTGTCCCGGTACGTGTTCACTTGCACAGTAATGAAGTTCCTCCTTGTGTTCAGCTGAAAGTTCCTGCCTGCTTTTCTAGTCCTGTGGTGTCACAGCTCTGAGAAGATCCTGGCTCCATTCTCTCTTCTGAGTCTTCTTCCATGCTTGGTCAGTAGCCTGTGTCTTTGTTAAGATCCTATTGTTTGGCTGATTATGTGAATTTAGCATTGTTCTAAGAGCATCTAGATTGTGTTCCGTGCTGGAATCTAAAACTGTCAATTTTGGGTTACCTTTACCTGATATTTATAGAAATTAATTTTTTACCTGTTTAGAGGCTGAGATGATTCCAAATAGCTTTTATTGGCAAGCCTCAGTGATTTTTTTTTCTTTAATGTCCTACTTTTCTTCTATAATTCAGAATGCATTGCCTCCTTTTGAGACATGCTGTGATCCTGGTGGTTAGATTTATGAGTTCTTTCATGGTTTCTATTTTTTTAAGCAATTTCTTGTTTATATCACTTGGACTCCTAAGTGGAATGAAGATGGTGTTTAAAGGACTACAACAATGGAAGTCCCATCTCTCTGAAGACAGAATACTGTACACTTGCTGTTGCAGTTAGGTGTAATATAGCAGCAGCATTTGGGTGTGTAGCAGCTGCTGACTTCCATTATGTTACAAGAAGCAACCTACTCTCTTATTAGAGCACAGCCTCAGTCCGAGAAAGGGTTCACAGCATGGAGCTGAGAGGTGAGTGAATTATTCAGGGTTGCTCAGCAGGTCAGAGGGTGTGAGAAGCAGCCTGTTACTGCTGGGAAGATGAGCCTTTGAACAATTTGCTTCCCTGGAAGCCACACTACTCTGTTCTTTGATTTTTGGTGAGCTTTCATTTCAATAGGGCTAGGACTTAACCCATCATATTTACAAAAGAGGCTTTATGATATAGTTCTGAAAGGCCTGTAACTGTGATAGTTTGGTTCCCACATAGTTGATTCACTGCCATTTGATCTCTGTTAGGAGTGGCAATGGCATTATTCATACTCTGCTTGTTAGTCAGGGCTAAATTCCCAGAGGATGCTTTCTTCAAGTGATACCAGCAAGTTGCAGTTACTGGTTTTCAAAGTATTCGTGAGTTGAATTCTTTTGGCTCGAACTTGCAGCGTTCTCACGACACCAGAATCTCTAGCTCTGTCAGCAATAGCAGCCCTTTTCAAGAAAGAGCTCTGCCTTTCGTCATTTTTGTCCTTGAGAGGGCAGCTACAGAGGAAAACTAGAGGTTTCTGCTCATGAACTGGAGAAGGTTTTAAGCAATTTGGAGAAGAGTGCAGAGACAAAAACGATTCTGACCTTTTTCTCCACTACCCCTCAGAGTTCTCTCTTCCCATTCTTTCTCATGCATACCAGCTCTGGAAAGGGGCTGTCTTGTAAGCAGATAGACAGAAAAAGTTCCTTCAGACAACTTTTACTCTCAGCTCAGAAAAAATGTGGAAGATTGTGTTTCTATGAATCTGTAGACTGAAAAAAATTGTTATTAAAATGAAATTTTATTAAAAGATGTAATGAAAGCAAGTGCAAGTGGTAGTCATAAGGTTTAAGTTAAATTCATAGACATTTGAATGTATCACCTCTGTGCATGTAAGTGTAATTGCATGTTGCAATGTAGTATTAATGTCTTTTAAAATTCAGCAATAAAATTCATTGCACAATGTTGTTTTTAACATTTTTCCAGTAAGTGTGGTCTCTAGAGTACTTGCACTTTCTTAACCACTTGCAAGAACTCATAAATCATAGAGTCATAGAATGCCTGGGTTGGAAGGGACCTTAAGGATTATCTACTTCCAATCCCTTCCAGGGCAGGGACACATTCCGCTGGACCAGGTTGCTCAGAGCTCCATCCAGCCTGGCCTTGAACACTGCCAGGGCTTGGGCCATCCATAACTTCTCTGGGCCACCTGTTCCAGTGCCTCACCACCTAAAGAACATCTTCCCAAAATCTAATCTGAATCTGCTCTCTTTCAGTTTGAAACCATTCAGCCTTGTCCTGTCACTACATGCCCCTGTGGAAAGTCCCTCTCCATCTTTTTTGTAGGCTCTCTTCGGGTACTGGAAGGCTGCTATTAGGTCACCTTTAAGCCTTCTTTTTTTCCAAGCTGAACAAACCAAATTCTCTCAGACTTTCCTCACAGGAGACATGCTCCATCCCTCTAGTCAGCTTGAGGACTTCCTCTGGACTGGCTCCAACAGGTTGATGTCCTTCCTGTGCTGGGACCCCAGAGCTGGATGCAGCCCTGCAGGTGGGGTCTCACCAGAGTGGGGCAGAGGAGCAGAATCCCCTCCCTGGCCTCACTGCCACATGGCTTTGAATGCAGCCCAGGACACGACTGGCCTCCTGAGCTGCAAGTGCACATTGCTGGCTCATGGCTTTCAGGAAGCTTTCGGGAAGTGGAAACAAGGACAGGTGGCCCAGGAGGAATAATGGGAAAATATATGGGAAGCTAGGGATGAGGTCAGAGAAGCCAAAGTCCGGTTAGAATTGAGTCTGGCCGGGGATATTAAGGGTGACTGGAAGGGCTTCTATAGATACGTTGCAAGTGAAAGACTAGGGGTAATGTCCTAAGGATAATTTCCTTCTTCTCCAGATGGAAATGGGAGACCTGGGCAAAGAGAAGGCTGAGGTTATTAACGACTTCTGTGCTTCAGCCTTCAATGGCAAGTGCTCCAGCCACACCACCCAAGTTCTTCTCAGCAGGGCTGCTCTCCATCTGTTCACGCCCCAGCTTGTGTTCATCTTGGGGGTTGCCCTGACCTAGGTGCAGCAACTTGCTCTCGGTCTTGTTAAACCCGGTGAGATTCCCGTAGGCCTAATTCTTGAGCTTGCCCAGGTCCCTCTGGATGGTGTCCCATCCTTCAGGAGTGTCATCTGCACCCCTCAGCTTGATGTCATCTGCAAATTTTCTGATGGTGCATTTGATCCCTTTGCCTGTGTCATTAATGAAGATCTTAAATAACACTGGTCCCAGTTTGGACCCCTGAGGGACTTCACTTGTCACTGATGTCCAGTGGGACTTGCAAGAACTGTTGATACAGCTGACTGTGTTTATAAATGATGATGCATTATGTCTAGTGTGTTATAAACCATCCTATTCACAGATTTTATCAAATTTGTAAGTGTATAAGTTATTGGATAGGGACATTAACTTCATATATCAATACCAAGCTTTTTTCTCAGAGATTCTCTGAGAACTGTTGTGTGATTTTTGTTTGTTTGGGTTTTTTATTTTTATCATTCTACTGAAATACTTGTTTCAAGGAAATAATAAAAGAATTGAAAGCTATCCTGACTTAAGACTGGAATTGAGCTATATAGTGCTGTAGGAATAATCTTTTCTGGGGCCTTCTAAATAACAAGTATTCAATGCTAACCTGCAAATCTAATTAATCATCACAACAACAACTGAAAAGCAATCTTTTTTCAGAAGTTCTGTATAGTTTTTGATAGTTCTGAGATTTTTTTTTATTATGTTTTTATATCGAACAATGGCTGTAGGTGCTGTGTTGTCATTTTTAGCAGCAACCTTAGCTCACTAAGAGTTCTCTCCCCAAGGAGTTAAATGGATGAAATTTTAAAGATTACTTTCACCACTGTTACCAAGCTACCTGACTCCTTTACATTTGCTGACTGGCACTGTAAGTGCCAGTATTTCCCCTATTGTTGTGCAGGTCTTGATTCAGCACAGTTAGAGATTATTGTTTGAAAGATATAATCCAATATCTTAAAGTCAAAGTATGATTGGGATTTTTTTTAAGTTCACTTATGGTTCCACAAGCACTTTTGCAGTGGCAGAAAATGGAATTTTCTGGCTTTATGGATGCAACATTCATTACCCCTCATTAATCTCTGGCAAATAAGGCAGTGTTTAGTTTGAAACATACGTTATTGGACCTTGCTCTTTTTTCATGAAGGAATGTGTGTGATTTCTTAGCTAGACGTTCGTATCAATCAAGTTGTCTGAGAAAAGTTTAACTGTTGGGCCCCAACTATAATCAATCCTGTGACAACTTTTACTACTTGTCCTTTAAATTTTATCATATTTTTCACAGGAACTGTCATTTATTTGGTATTTATTCTGTATGTAGAATAGTGAGTCACAATTTACATGATATTGTGAATGGCACTAAATCCAAGTGAGTAGGAAAAATAATTCTAATATACTATATATGTTGAGCTAGAAGAAAAAAAACTGCTTCAGTTTAGGACATTTGACCTTTTATCTATAGCATAAATCAAACCCCAGTAGGTTCAGTCACTCCATTCTCGAACAAGAATTTGCTTTTGGAAACTGCCAGCTAGATTGTTCCGATTTTTGCAGGTGAACATGTTGTGTAGGTTGTTCTGAATGTTTCCTTAACCCTGTGATCTCACAGGATCAAAAAGTAAGTAGTGAAACCCAAACCCCTTTTGATCTCCTAACAAGAAATTTCCCTTTTATTCCTGAAAAGGAGCCAAGTACTCACAAGTTTTTCAAAATTACTTTAATCTTTCCGTAAACATCCCTCCAGTATTCTAAACCTTTTGCTCATAAAGTTCCCATTGGCTTATTTTGGACAGTTTAAGATCTAAAAAGAGTGAGTCTGATGTCATGAACCCTTTGACATAGGTCATGAATCATAAAATTCTTCCTTCTCGTTTTACCTTTGATTCAGCTGCAGAGGGCAGTTCAACACTATTAAAAAATAGTTAGCAGTTAAACCATTTATAATTTAAGAGCAAAAAGAAATCATATACAAAATAAAATGCTTTTCATAAAGAAAGATGTGAGAAGCTTTGTTTTTGTAGGTGATTTCATAGCATTTCCTGAGGACCCATTTTGTATTCTGAGGTGATTACAGATTACAGATAGCAAGATTGAAGATGATCACTGTGAGACTTAAATGCCACCAAAGGTCATTATTGTCTTTTTTTTTTTTTTTTTTGGGAGTAGACCTTCAAACGGTTCAGAAGAATATCTGAAATGCTTATACACCAACACATGGAGCAGGAGAAAGAGGATGAACTGGAAGATTTGGTCAGTTCCCAGAACTATGACATCATCAGCTTTGATGAGACTTGGTGGAATGCATGCCACGATGGAGTGCTGGGATGGAGGGCTGCAGGCTGGGCAGATGAGGTGGGGGACACTCCCACTCTGTGTGGTTGTACAGCCTTGGCAGTTTAGTGATGGTGTGGTTGGGTGACCTGCTTATATGCATGCTAAAGGTGTTATGAAACAGTCCAGGCAAATTCTTACTTTTTTTAGTCTAGAGCCTTGAAGCAGAAGTGGTGGGATTGCAGACACACTGGGTGCTTGCCATGGGAGGACAATATCTTCTGTCATGATCTGTGTTCTCAAACTCCACTGCAGTGCATATCAGCACCTACACTGGCAGTGTAACCAGGAACAGTGCAGAATTATCATGGTGTTCCTGTGTGGGAAAAATGTTTTCATAGTAAAATAAAGGATTGCTGAGGGTGTGTCCATCCCGAGCTGTCTTTCCTGTTGTTCCCTTTAAGATTGTGCATGGTGCTCATCTGACAGAACCTTGTTGTTTACAAGCCTTTTCTGAACCAGAGTCTGAAAAGAAATCTGTCCCTTGCAAATAGAAGGTGCTTTCAGGGAGAAGCATAACTTCACATTAAAAAAATTAAATTATATGCCAAAGCTAAATTCATAGAGGAATAAATTCAGCAACTGAGGATTCTGTTGTAATGCAAATTTGGAATTTGCTGTTGGCATCAGTAGAAATGACCGTATCTTTAAACTGTATCTTCATGAGAGAAGAATAGTTATTTAAAAAGATTACCTGAAACTGAATTGATTCAAAATGTTGTGTATGTTATACCTCTGTGGTCCTCATGGGACTAAAAGAAGAAGCTTCTTAAAAACATCACACTCTATGGAGCCTCAGCACATACCTAAATTATGGGTCTGATCTAAAGCTATTTAAGATTAATGTAAGTAGCTTTTTCTCTCTGAAGGCTATGAATTGTCTTCTTAATCTCCTTGGTGTAACTTGAAATCTCTTTCTGTTGGAAATATCAAAACTGAGTCTGAAGCTTTCAGGCTGTGACCATCCCATAGCTGGAGTCATACAAAAATTTATAAAGTGAAGAAACACAGCTTTAAATACCAATTTTTATTGTTATGTGTAGAAGAGTATTAGTATGTCTTCAACATGACATCTAAGATTCTAAGATAGCTGGTTTAAATGAACTTAAAATATAACAGACACCCTTAGTATCTCTAGTAATCAAAGAGTTTATTGTAGCAAGCTAAGTTTATTGTTTATGAACTTGAATTTACTATTTGTATTCATCCTAAGTAGAAGTCCATTATAGCTTGGATTGTACCAATAGAAGAAAATCATAATAACCTAATGAAATGAGAGATGGAAATAATTTATGTATAGAAAGTAAGCAAAGCAATTTCTTGGGACCACAGGTCACTTAATTTGGAATTATGTTACTTAATATATAAAAAGAGAAGCTATTTAGAGTGACTAAGTAGTATTCTTTGTGTGAGAGATAAGAACGAGATCATTCTTGTGCAAGATCATTGAGTTCTTGTCTTAAAAAAGAGCTAGTTAAGATTTCATATTGCACAGTTAAATCAAGGTGCTTTGAAACATGAAATGCCTGTTCTTAGATTCTGCTGTGATTTATAGCATCACACAGAGCAGAACAATTTTTCAAAGAATTTCCATATGGACTAAAAATGCCTATGAGCTTTGACACAGCCATAATATCTAGTTTTGATGCAAAAATCTCAAGTGATGAAGAATTAGCTACACCAACACTTGCTTTTCTGTTAAATTATCTTAATTTTAATGTGTTCTTTGTCCTTGCAATCTGAGTAATTTTTGATGAGATACTTTGGTTAACACATTCTGTCAAAAGTAAGTTTGTGCTAAAAAAGTGATGTAAAAATAATAATATAGGTTTCTGTGAGACACAAACCCAAGCTTTCATGCCAAAGTTGGGTGAGGAAAATGTAAAATGCTCTGATGCACAATGATTAGCTCTCTGGCAGATGTTCCCCTTGGCTGGAGCTTCCACTTTCTCCATCCTCTGGTTGCCCTGCCCTGCCATGGGGACCTGCTGAAGTATCCTATGACTTCTGAATCAGGATTTCCACATGAGAAATCTATTGTGCATGGGAGAATTCATTATTCCATATGTTGTCCTTACATGCTGTTCAGATGTGGCAAAAATGTCCCCCTAACCTGAGACCTGAGAACTGCCATCAGGTGCCGTCCTCAGCTGTGTTATAGCACAGTGCTCTGGTCTGATTCTGCATTTCCTGAGTGGAATAGTACTTTTTCCTTGCTCAGTAAAATCTGAAAGGAAGTTTAATATTCTATATTTAATCCAGCTACTTCACAGAGCTTGCTCACCACAATATTTAAAAACTTACATCTTTCACGCTTGCAGAAAATGATCGCATCAGGCAGTGCTCAGGTCAAGGGATGTGGACTGAAATAAAGGGCAAAAAGGGAAGGTGCTTTTTCCTATTATGGGTTTTGTCACTGGGGGTATTAGCACTACGAGTTAGTGTCAGATATGAGACTGAACTGGAATCAGGTAAACAATAAAGGGTTCATCCATATTAAATCTTTCCCCTTATTCTGCCCTTACTGCATCCATGAGCACTTGCTAAGGCTTGGGAAGAACAAAGGTGCTGCTGAAGAGCAAAGGCTTCTTTTTATGGACTGTGTCTTGGCATCAAGGAAAGCCACATGTTAAGATCACAAAGGGAAAAAACTCAGTAAGAGCAAGGGATTCGATGTCTTTATATAATATGATTTAGTTTTTCTCACACAATTGAGCTGTCATCTTAGTAATTTTTTTTCCTTTCAAGCTACTGTTAAAATATCAGGGTGGGAAAACTGTAATATTGTAGAGTGGCAACACCAGATAGCTTCTACTGCTGAACACTTCTACTTTTAAACTGCTCCATGACCTATTTTATTAGAGTTTTCCTCATAGAATGTCTTGGGAGACACTATGTATTATACATTTCCAATGCCATAAATGTCTGTTTGAGTCTTGGATGAAGACTGAAATGAGTGTTTATCATTTCAGCCAGCTGTGGATATGCATTTCAGTTTTGGAGAATGTGTTTAACAGAGGAGACAAGTATTCATGTCCAGTGCCCTGTCACAAGGGTGTGCCATGCATTGTGTATTAGTCCTTGAAGTAGTTTTGTTATTGTGTAGATAATCTATGTTTCAAGAGCCTGGAGAATAAATCAGGTATTTCAGAGAGTTCAGTAGCTCTAAGAATCTGAAGTACATCATGCATGCTAAATATTTTTCCTACTGTATTGATTGGAGTAGTAAATTAGCCAAAACCCATATAGACATGCAGATTTTCTGCTCTGAAACACAGCTTAAGCAACATAACAAAGTTTTATGATGATAGTAAGATGAATCTAGTGGCTAGCCCATTTAAACCTAAAGGGTTTAAATGAATGGAATAGCTTGTTATTTTGTCTATTTTTTAAAATAACAATTGGGTTACCGAGAAGAATTTAAAAAAAAAACCCAACATAAAAAAAAATCCAACAAACCCAAAAAACAACCCCACCTCCTCAAATAAAAAAATAATAAATTTGGCAACATGGCTGCATTATAAGTGAAATAGTCTAACAAATTCAAACTTCTTTTAGGAAACTTGTAAGGCTTTCAATTTTCCTTAATAAGTCTCTATTCTGTTTGTGTGAATACTGATAAATCATAGATTCGTCTGGGTTGGAAGCGACCTTAAATATTGTCTTTTTCCATCCCCCCTGCCATAGGCAGACACTTTCCACTAGACCAGGTGCTCAGAGCACCATCCAACCTGGCCTTGAACACTTCCAGGGCTTGGGTGATCCAAAACTTCTCTGGTCAACATATTCTAGTGCTTCACCACCCTCACAGTGTTTATGCAGAGTATTTTTTCCTGTCTTCTTACAGTAAATTTTCCACTTGGAGAGTTGATATAGTATAGGTTTAGCAGCATTAATGTTCAAGACGTTTCCCATTTTAGTGATTGTGACTGTAGATGTAATCAAGGTCCAAAGTGAAAAATATCACTGTCAAGATTACTGCACGGACTGTAATTTTTCAGAGATAATGTATTTTTTATTTGCTTGCAGAGTTTTTCTTAAAGTCTCTTTTTGAGTTCTATAGCTGTAAAATAATCTTGTCAATAAGTTTGACAATAAGGATAAATAATACATTAAAATTTTAATACTATCTCTTAAAATGAAAACAAACCACCTTCAAACTGTGCTAGTAAGGGCAGTGCTGTCTGGATATTATTTTAGATACTTTTGAGAAAAAAAATCCTTCTGTTTTAGGGATGTAATGACATTAGGCAAAACTTTGAGGAGACCAGGCCAAGTGCTATGCATTGTTTTTACATCATCTCCACAGTCATCTCCACAGGTTGCTAGTTCTGAGGAGTGGGAACATTAGGGACAGCGTGTTTTAGCCTGGGTTTCGCTCTTCATAAGAGAGTTTGGATAAAGCCTTTAAACTACCTGTAGCAAGCGGTAAGAAGAATCCAGGAGGTGAAAATGAACTGCTGAATTTCATTATGTGAATGCTATCAATGAGAACCTGTCACATCAGAAGTTGCTGGGAAAAAGGAGGATTTCAGGCTGAGTAAATGATTGCTGTTGAACCACCTTAGTATCATAGGGGTTGTTGTGATCTGGGCTCACTTAACAGAGTCAGTATGAAAAGTAGTTATTGTTGAATATGCTACAAAATAAAATCTGGACCCAAGTAAATTGAAGCTGGAGAAAAAATTCTGCATCCCAGTGCTGATATACAGTTTAAGAAAATATCTACCATGACAGGTTTTGGTAAGGATAGATTAATATGAATACATCACTAAAATGTCAGCTTTTCAGAAACAATGTTCATATGATCACTGAGTATTTTTGTTTTAGTATCTGCCATATTTCAAGGTATAAAGAAAAATATTGTGTACCAGGCAAGGGCTGAAGGAAGATTTGGGCCATTTACATTGACCAGATGTAAATTGTCAGTTTCCAAGCATAAATTCTTGTATAGCATAGATATTTAAACATAGAAAACTCATTATCATGTACTTCCAGAAGTAGTAAAGTATGAGCCAGGATTCAAATCCTGAATATAAAAAGAAAAAAAAAAAACACCCCAAAAAAAAAAGGCTAAGAGCAGTGAATGCTGTTTTAAAATTACCCTTAACAAGAATCTGCTACTCAAACATCTTGATTTAGCTAAAATTTTACACAATTCCATTTTTCTGTGAATCATCATGGGCCCGTCCATTAACTCATATGGCCTGTTGAAGCCCAGGCAGGATGCAGCACTGAAGAAACACCATCCCTCTTCCTGTGATTTCAGAGGGATCCTTTCAAGGCTAATAATAAGTGTTAGTAGTTGTTTCCTACCCTATTTCACTACTGATATTCGTTTCTTCTATTTAAGGTACTAATTTTGTCTCATGGGAGTGCAGAGATGAAGGGTAGAATCATGCCCCAAATGAGCACAATTTTTTGAGTGGGGTAGTGATG
>VZTN01033442.1:1883-37182 GCA_013400515.1 Erpornis zantholeuca | reverse complement strand
CACGAAATAAATGACATCAATATGTGTAATGTTTAATCAGACATGACATTAAACTGCACAAGATAAAAATTTGAAGATATCAAAAGATCTACAGTACTATATTCAGTACTGCTCCCACAAATGGATAGTTTCTCTGCCCACACAAAGTCTTCCATTGCATGGCCATTAGAAGAACAGGAAAGGGAAGATTAGTGAAAGAAACTTCAAACTGATTGCAGTTCCTATAGGGTAATGATAAGGGCATTGAGGATGTTCTTTTGAATTCTCAGTAATGTCCCAAATCCATTAATTCCTCTCTCTCCCTCTCTCACGTACACTCATATTCACTGTTCATACCCACAATTCTCTGTCAGATATGACTGATTTTTTAATGAACCTTTTGCCCGTTTTCCTTTGTTATCTGTCTTTAGGGAAGATTTCTTGAAGCTTCTTCTAGTTAGGGTGGAAGACTGGACATACACATGCCCAAGTAATGGAGACAAAGCAAAAGTACTTATCAATCATATTGGTTAATTTAGCTTGATTCTGTTTATATGGGAGAAATTAATGTCTGGCCCTAAATTCTATGAATACATTTCTATGTAGAGCTGAGCTATAGTACACATTTAATGACAAAATAAATGTCTATTTTATTCTCCACAACAAAATAGTTATGGTAGTTATAATTCTTAAAAAGGCATCAGTTTGTTGTACTGTGTTTATTCTCTGTGCCTGACAGAAACTAATGACAATGAAGTCATCAAGCCCACATAAAATCCCTCAGGCACTGTCTTTGTCATTTGTTATTATTTCTTCTAATGCTTTGCAACAAGTGATGAAATGGTTTGAAATGACACAGAAAAGGGCTCTGAATTGTCTAAAACTGTCTAATGCAGTTGGGGCTTAGTATTTAAAATTACCTCTTGAATCACTGGAGGCATTAAATGAGGTGTAAATGCATTTATTGTGCCTATAATTCTCATAAAGAAAATCTTAGAAGTAAAGATGAGATGGTTTGGTAACTGCTTGGAAATCTGAAGGATTAAGGAGGAGATAATTTCTTGCATTATTTATCAAGTATAAAATTGTGGAGAAAATCTTACTCTGCAAGCAGGAATTGCATAGAGTATTTTTAAAAAGCAGTAAGAAAGTGGTTTTGGAATGAAATGTTGATGCTCCTCAGGAGATTCTTTTTTAATGGAGAGAGTATGTTTTTATGAATGTGGTTTTTGTTCTAAATTGATTTAATTACATCAAGATTTTGAGTTCTGTTCCACTGAGTAAATTTCTCAAGGCCTTTAATTGCTGAGCAGAATGACTACTATGTGGCACAAAGAAATGGGTATGTTAAATTTTCAGGCTGTTGATTTGCGAGTAAGATCACGAAAGGAATGAATGTTTTTTAGAATCATGCTTTTTAAATTCTGGATTCCTTCACTGTACTTTTCAAGTGCATGTTATCAATTCTTCTTTCCATGAATTTTAAGACATTAATTTTTCTGCCCTCTAATTTTAGATAATGAAAATAAAGATGAATTGATTTTGTCTATTTATTTTGCTAACCCTCTCTGAACATTATTACTGATACATAATTCATACATCACAACAAAATGGTCTGCAACAAAAAAATAGAAATTGAGAAGTTGCTCGCATTATATTGTCAAATCTCTCCTTCATCCTGAAGATTAGAAAGAAAAAAGGGAAAGCCTCATGATTTTTATTTTGGCATTCTGCTTCCTGTACCTTCCCACATTTTGTTGTTTCTAGAAGGTAATGCACTATTTATGCATTAAGAAATTATTCAGGGTGACTCATAACTTCATTTGCTACTGATGTTTTTTTGGTCTCGTTCTAGCTAATATTTTTGCTGGGAAATACATAGCTTTAGTGGATTTAGTATTATTTAATTATTTTTAATCAGAATTTTTAGACTATTAATATTGATCTAATTCCCAAGCAGTAATTTCTGTTGATGGGAGAATACATTGAATTCTTAGTTTTAATTTCAGCAACAGTTGTAAAAATGGTGTCATAACACAGAGCTAAAGCAAGAAGGTGAAGGATGGAAGTTTCAGGTGTGTTATGATATTATAAAAATTGCAATAGCACATTTCCTATGTGTCACAGCATGGTGTTCCTGTCTCTTTTTCTGTGCTATCATCTCTAAAAAAAGTGACATTTTGTACTGAGCATCACAGCTTAGGAAATAGCATAGTTCACTGGGGGGTTTTGTATTTTTTTTGTCTTTCTTCTCTTAATTTTTATTGTAGTTATTTACTTTTGCTGGTCTATAAAACTTGCACATGTCCAAGCAACAGAGGCAAAACAAAAGAATGTATTTGTATTGTGACAAACTCTGGGTCCAAAGAGACCTCCCTTACCCAGTGAACTGATAAGAGATTGGATCTTTTCAGATGGCAAAGCAATATGTTGAGAAAATTGTGTGATAATATTTACACTGACAACTTGCTTCCTGAAGAGCTGCAGGACTGCAAAATTCCTCATGTACTCATGTGTCACATATTTCCTAATTTAACAACGTGATTTCCTGGAATGGAAAGTAACTGCTGACAGATATGTGGAGAAATTTGCTTTGGCAAAGCAAAGCAGTCACCAATTTTTTTACTAGTGGAGCTAATAAATGTAAATTTATTTTATGGTAAGAAAAAGAACCATCTTGTTAAAAAATTATGTGAAACTACTTTTTTTGTAACTGAGGAAAGAAATTATTTTGCAATGTATATAGCACAACTACTTTGAATGCTTTTGCATTATTTTCAAACATTTCAGAAGATATTGCAAAAGAAAGTTGGGTTGTTTCTAAAATGAGATGTTATCTTCCAGCTAGATACAACACAGTGGAAGTCTGTACAGAGAAGGGAATGTTAAGGAACTGATAGAAAATGTTGACTTTTTTTTTAATTATCATTTTCTGCCTGCTGTTCTATTTGTTTACATTTGCAGGCCCCTTTAGATGGTCTGTATCCAGTAGGAGTTCATGTCATATATGCTGTTTAAAAAAATTACTTTGAAGCTGCAGTTTTTATCAGCCATTAATGGAACTGTAAACACAGTGGATATGTGGATCCACGGAAATATGGACAAGTACCTGAATTCTCACTAGGATAAAATAGCAAAGGGTGATCATGTGAAGTATCACATGTATATTCTTTTTGTATTTTTGCCAGATAATATTTCCAGGTGCTTGTTCTTGTCACCATCTATATAAGATCTGTACAATGTTGTCAGTTATGCCTTATTTTCTTAGTGCAGAATAATTGTAATTTGTCATCTAGCAGTGCTGTTCAGGAAGACTTTCTAAGTGACAAATATTTAAATTACTTTATAACATGTTTATTTTAAATACTAAGGTTATTTACCCCACTTCTCAAACTATTAGATTCAATGTTTGTAAGGTTTAGACAACCCTTGGAGAATTCTAAGACTGCACATTCTTCATGAAAATGTATGAAGTTAACTTTATTACTGCTTAATTAAATGATGATTTGTTAATAGAAGGAAATTATTAATGCTTTCTCAGAGAACTGAAAAAGTGCTCTAGCCACTTATTTTGAATTTAGTCACTATAGATGATGTCAGAATAAAAATCAGCACTCCTAAATGGATTATAAATTGGGCAAAATTGAAAAGCTGTAATTATACTTTATTACTAATGCAACACAGATATGTGAGTTGTAAGTTGATAGAAACTTTTGTAAACCTTGGATGTCTTATCCTGCAGCCTTACCAGAACCATGCCAAAAAAGGAAGGGTAAAATGTTGGGGTTTTTTTTAATAACATGGTACTGGAACAACTTTCCCCTTACTCCTACTTACACTTAAGCTCAGGGTGCTGACACCTCAGATCCATACAGTCCAAGGACCTTCTGGTGGCATCATAAGATCAAAATGTTGTGTTTTTTGGTGAAAGGTTGCCTTCCCTCTGGAGATCTTTGGGAACAAAGCAGTTTTAGTGGCATTCTGGTTTTGAAAGTTCCATTTCCACTGCAGAAAATGGAATGGGCACCATGGAATGATTGTGTAGGATCTCATGATGTCCCTCCCACTGACCCACACACGTTTGCTGTTTGTGTGTCCGTGCTCCACGGGCAGTAAATTGCCTTGTCAAGGAACAGACACAAGCATACACCAAGCTCGCTGAGGTCTGGGATGCTGTGATGGAAGGTCTCAAAGGGGGGGCAGAAGAGCCTCTAGCCTGTCCTCCTAGTATGGTTTACAGGTGGTATTTGATGTAGCATTTCTTAAATTCATCTTTGCTGGGCCACTGAGGAGGGTTCCCACTCAGACTAAATCTGACCTATACAATATCACTGGTGATAAATATGACATATGGCAGTGTACTCTGGCACTGGCCATCTGCTACCTTACATGGCTTAAATAATTAGCCTGGTATTTTAGTATGAACACAACCTAACTCAGGTACACCCCAAAACCCCTAAGCATTGTCAAGATCTCTTTACCTCACTGTGCACATGAGCATATTTGAGAGTCAGATGTTATACCTGTTACACCTATTTCAGTTTCAGATGAAAAAAAATTCTTGACATCAGCAAAAAGTTAATGTCTTTCATTGAGCTTGCTAAAGAACCTCTGAAAAATTCAAGAATTGTAAGAAACCATTGGAGAGGTCTAAGAATTTGCTTTAATTAAATGCAGTCTTAATTTTTGGTAAGTGAAAATGAACTACTCAGCCTTTGATACCAATGGTTGTTTTGTATCTTGATTTCTCCCTTTTACCTGTTCCTATCCAAAATATTATTTTCTAATTATCTTTAGGCTGTGGCTTTTTCTTTCCCAGATACTTTTTGGTGAACTGTTGTGTAAGATATGCTGTGTTTGTGAGATGAAAATATTGGAAGTGAATTTTTTTTTTTTTTATTAAAGGCATTGCTTTGATTTTACCATACCATTCATATTTTCCAGTTCAAAACAGAAAGCTTATCAAAGTATCAATGGCACCAAATAAAGGTGCCACTCAGTTTACCTCAGCTAGAAATGCTGCTCAATACTATCATTACTATGATTTAAAAGGTATTTGACATTTCCTTCACAGCTGTGTCATCCCTTTAGCTGTTACAGATTCAACAGACAAAGTCTGCAAATGTACACTGAGACTTAATTCAAAGTCTTCATTTTAAGAGTGATTTTGGAATGTTTTTTTTTTAATGTGGGTTAATACATGCAACTGCATAGAAAATAGATTTCAATATATGTCCAAAAGTAATGTTTTTTCATGTTTAGTGATGTTTATGGCAGTATAATAGCTGTTTTAAGAAGAGATTCAATGTGATATGTGGGGGAGAGAAGGAAAAAAAAAGATGTTAATATGAATACCTCATGGCTAAAAAGGATAATATTATGAATAAATATTGTGAAAGATTTATGATTCAAAAATGGGAACTCTCAAACAAAAAACAAATCTAAAACAGCTCCCAGCTCACAGTTTGTGAAAGCTCTGTGGGATTGGAATTTAAAGGTAGTGAAAGCACATTAAGGATCAGTGTTCTCTTATTGCAGCTTTTAAATATGCCTATTTGAGGACTGCCTCCATCCTTCAGTTTATGTGTGCAACACAACGTTTATCATTTTGTCCCCTCAGTTCATCACTGAAATGGGGAATCTAATTTTACTGGAAGATGATCTGAGACTCCCATGAAATACTGTGAAATGGATATATCTGTTATCACTGGGCTTCCCCCATGTCCCCAAGGCAGACTTGTGACAGGCACTGTGTATTCCTTATCAGCATTACAGGTTTCTGTTGCATGTTCTACTCTTGCTTCATCTTTGGAATTCCTAGGAATCTGCACAGTTGATCACAGAAGACCCTTTTTACCCTAAAGGTTCTGAGTGCTCCTGAATTTAAATAAACAATGGTAAAGGAGACTAAAACTGAAAATTAATTAAATGCAATACAAGAGCAGGCTATATAGACTGTTGTATTTCTCTGTCACTGATGCAATATTTTACTGAAGATGAACCACATGCACTTGAGACACAGATTTATGTCAATTAAAATGTATTCTAAAACATTTTTTCTCACATTGGTGAGAAAAACCAAGGGAAGATTAAATAAATGTGCAAGTAAGGGTCTAGGTGTTCTTGTCGGGTTTATCTCTCTCTCTTTCTTTCTTTCTTTCTTTCTTTCTTTCTTTCTTTCTTTCTTTCTTTCTTTCTTTCTTTCTTTCTTTCTCTCTCTCTTTCTCTCTCTCTTTCTCTCTTTCTCTCTTTCTCTCTTTCTCTCTCTTTCTTTCTTTCTTTCTTTCTTTCTTTCTTTCTTTCTTTCTTTCTTTCTTTCTTTCTTTCTTTCTTTTCTCTCTTTCTCTCTTTCTCTCTTTCTCTCTCTCTTTTTCTTTCTCTCTTTCTCTCTCTCTTCTCTACAGCTGTGCCATTTGCTTAATTTTAATATCAAGTAGAAACTCAAGAAACTGGAAATGGAAGTTGGTTGGAAATAATGAATGCAATCTTAGATATTTTTATACTTTTATTCCTTGTAAATAAAGCTAGCAATAAAAACTAACTAAAAGATTTTCAACACAGTGAAATTGTCATGGGGCTCTAAAATGAGTCTGCAGATGTAGAGGATATTAAGACTGCAGTGGTCAACCAATTACTTCTGAAACATTATTTCTTTGGGTGAATTGCCCCTGAGACTTGAGTTTTAATTGTGCTGAAGTCTTTACCTTGAAATTTTTCAGCTAAGATATTAGTGATATTGTAGGATTTCTGTGTAATACAGCAGTAACGGGGTTCAACTGTATTGGTGGGCTAGAAATTGAACGAGTTCAGGAGTAATAGGTGCTTGTCTAGCATTGACAAGCATTACTTGAATGATTTTTGTATCAAAGAAATTTTAAAATTTCCTTTCTGGCTTGATGTCTTCCACCCTTGTGTAAAGCTTTTGTGTATTGTGTGTTTGACTAAATGTGCATGACTGAAAACAGAAGCCTTGATGTTCCCTTAACAATCACTGATAGCCATTTATTAGGTTGAATTGCAAGCAGAAAAGGCTAATAATATCAATAAAAGTGCAAGGTGAATTTACTTCTTAACAACTGTACACCTTTCTGAAAGGAAGAATTGTGTCTACAGACATTGCCATTAGTCATGTGCTCAGCTCAACAATATTCTCAGTTTTGCCTTGCTTGAACAGTACTTGCTTTTTAGCAGCAAACGGGGCAGTTCTTCAGCAAGAGAATGTCTCCAAATCATTCAAAAGATGACATCACTGTAACAGCATATATGAATAACACCTGCTAGTAATTGTGCCTATCCTGATGAGTGCGTTTCACCAATTTTTGCAATATTAGAGAGGAAGGAAACAAATCTGTGGTTTTCACTTGATGCTAAAATGTTCAAGGATGATTGAATAGCACCTCTCTCTGTTAATGCAGTTTTCTCTGTAATTGAATAGGCAGGTATGAATGCAGCACAGATGAAAGAAAAAGCTTTGATTTAGAAGAAGATCAACTTTAAAATTATATAAACTTTATATCTTAATTTCAGCACTGGTCTAGGGGATGAGGACTTTAGCTGAGTGTGTTTGTGGAAGTTGCTTTGAAGGATCTGGTTCCTTGTCTGTATTGCTTTTATTATCCAAGCTAGGATGGTTAAAGTTAGTTTAGGATTGCATGTAATATAGAGTTGCATCTTACGAACATCCGCCAGATGTTAACTTTGACTTTCAGTTTTTAGCAGCTGAGAAAAAGTCAGGCTACACAGAAATTCTATTTTTCTCTAAGAAACAATCAAAAATTCAAAATACTCAAACCAGATGCTTTTTTAAATCTCTATAAAACAATGTCTTATTAGGTGATGATCTTTTAAATTTTATCCCGAGTAATTTTTTTTTTTTTTTTTTGCTTAAGACACAGGACTACATTAATATTTTTTAGTGCTGACACATGTACTGCTGGGTATTATAAATATTTGCAGGGCTACAAGTGCTGAGAAAATACAGTGATTAAAAAACAGTTTTGCAAATCACAGCTACAAAGGTATCTTTGGAAAATTAACAAGTAGTGTGCATTTTTCACCCTATGGAGCCTTTTACAGATTCCAGCAAAATAAATGAGCAAAGTCCTGCAGTCATGAACAGAAGTCAAAGTAAAATTTTAGATAAAAGGATGGGAATTAGGATACAGCAGATATATTTTGACAGGTAAAATTTTCACATAAAAAATAATATTCAATAGTTTCTTGACTACTGTAAAATTTTTTAAGTTCTAGGCTAAGCCATTAGCAATAACTTAAAATATAACAGTGTTTACTATCAGTAGCCTGTTAAAGAATACTGCAACTAATACAGCTCTTTCACAACTGACCACTTTAGAAACTTGTCTTTGATTTTGCATAGTAATATAATCTGTATTACTTCCCCATATTTGCCATACAGATTCTTAACCAAAACCAAGAAATTTTCACAGGTTCAGATTCCTCCCAGTTGGTGAAACTTTTGTGATGCCTATTCAAACTGAGACAATTATCTCTGCTAGTAATGTATTTTCAGACTGCAGTTAAACATCTACCTAAATATCAATATTATCACTTGATTAAAAATTCAATAATGAAAAGATCCCTTTAAAATTCTTGTGTTTAGCTCTTAATTATGCAGATGTAATAAAAGGCTTAAGACAGATGATATTTTTATTTATCTCTGTAGAACTCACAATTGATAATTGCAGAATTCTGTTGCTATAGTTACCATTAAATGAGACTGAAAGCAACCTGTCAAAGACCAGTTTACTGCAATCCTGGCTGTAGTAATTCTGAACTTAAAAATCAACACTGAATTTTGAAGTTATGCTGTCTTAGAGAATGGTACCTAATCTTTAGTCCTCTAAGTGTTGAAGAAATGGAACAATTCTTGAGGGACTGAGTGTAAAAATATTCTTATGGCCCAAACAAAAGGAAAAGTAATACTTTGTCCTCTGCCTTCCCAATTTGAGCAAGTGGTTCTGAGGTTCAGACTTCTAATTATGCTTCAAACTTGGAGTCAAATTCAGGTTTGTTTTTATCCCATTTAATTCTGATCCCATTTAATTCATATCACTGTGCCTTGGCTTCAGAAGTACCACAGACTGTCTGGGCAAGGTTTCCAACTGTGTTTAAAAATGACATTTAGTAGTGCTGGCCAAAAATCTCAGGTTCTGTCTCCTTAGAACTTGATAGTCTTGCATTTTGATGTGACAAATGTTATACTTCTGTCCCTGAATGATCTGAAGAGCAGCTAGATGTGCCATCAATGGAGTACAACTCAGCTGAACCCAAAGCTCACAAATATTTGATTGTGTACAACATTACGGCCTTCCAGTATATTTTGTGACCAGGAGAGAATATTGACAGGGTGAGTAAAATGCCGAAGATTAATTAGCTCTAAATCACAAGTCTCATTAAGAGTTTCTGGTTTTAATTTTTTTTTTTTTTTTTTTTTTGTTACCATAGACAAGAATAAACAGTATCATTGGGAACGAGTTAGTTCTATGTCATCATAAATAGTCATGTGCCTTACTTTTCCTTCCTTTTCCATAGCACAATTTCAAGTTTTCTTCCTTCCTTTCAGAGGAGGATGCCAGCCTCCTGCTTTCATCCTCCTCACTTTCCAGGCCCCTGACATGCACCCTTGTGTGATAGTCCCACTTTATTTTCTCGTTCTTTTCCCCATTTACCCAGTGCCCTCCTGCATTCACCTTGCCAAGAGTGATGTTCACTGTCTTGCTTTGCTTCCATGTCTTCAGCAGTTGTTGCTGATGGCATTTCTAGAGCAGGTACTATGGAAAGAGCAGCCTGGGGAGGGACTAAAGGAGTTATCTGACTCTCACAAGTGGTGGACTATCAAAAGTATCCTCTGAAGCTGTTTACATTCAGAATACTGAGGAAAAATACAGCTTTCATTGAGTTTGACTATGTTCCAAAAAAGTTCAAAATTGGGGTAAAACAGCTGTATCTACAAAATACCAGCAGCCTCTGTAAATGACTTATGATGAGTGTTTCAACACCAGGATCTGAAGCACAAAAAGAGGCCAGGCACTTTTGATTGCAAAGCACTGGAATATTTCAAGAAATATCATTTTCAAGCACTGGCTTCTTTCTGATATATTTTAATGGAAAGAAGATTTATGAAAAAGTCATGATATTCTTTCAAGGGAAAAATATCTGACTGTAAACTCTGCTGCCAGGCTGCTCAAATACTTAGAAAACCACTGAAGTAGGGCAATAATAATGAAAAGTAGTCAAATACAGCCTGTGCAGATCAAGATTATAGAAATTATTAGTTTATTTAATTAATTTTTGCAGAGTTGTTGATTCAAGAAAAAGATGGCTACATAAGTAAGAAGAAAAAAAAACTGCAGAACAACAAACAAAGGATTTTGAATATTCACATTTATTGTGAAAACATCTAAGTTGTACAAAACAAGAGACAGAAGTCAGGTAAACGTTAATAAATTCTTTAGGCTTTTTTATGACCCAGAAGTGCTCTGAGGAGGATTAAACTGGTTGAAACTGATGATTGGATTTTAATGGCATTTCTCAAAATATAAAAATGATAATCATGTTGTTTTTATAACTAAAAGAACAAAGCATGAAGTATTAAAAAAAAATAAAAACAACTGACGTGTGATGGATGGGTTTAAAAATCAAACTGTGTACTAAAAATGTGGAAAAATAGAAAGGAAAGAAAGTGATATTATTTGATGCATTAAAAGTGAAAAATGAAAGGAAGAAAATTAAAAAACTGGAATGATAGAAAATAACAGAAATAACAAAGCAAGTAAAATGTTATCTTGTTTGTTGATCTGGAACACTGATCTTGATCTCCACCTTTGCAGATGAAATTTGATTTGTGATAGAGAAGCAGTGCAGTTTTGTATCACTTTTTGTTTTTCTCCCCCATTATCTGATGATGTCTATTTGTCAGATTACTGTGGTTTTCTTTTGTGCATTATTTTTTCTTTCTGATTTCTGCTTATAGTTTCTTTATATACAGAAATATGATTTCATTTATATATAGATATATTTCTATTATTGTATGTATTTCTGTAACTATTTTCTAAATGCACAGTATTTCTCTACATACTCCATATACAGACCACATGTATTTTTCCATATACAGTTTCTTTGTATTCATAGACACTAATGTAGTATTACATATGGAAATTAGATGTAATTGTGTATATAGATAGAATTCTCCTATATGTGTTACGTAGACACATATATTTCAGCTGTAATTTGCAGTCATTTATTCAATTATATTTTACCCTAATCTCGCTCTCCTGTCTTTGTTCTGGGACCTTTCCTGGGCCACCATTTCCAGTGAGTTGCAATAAAACTGCTATTCAGCTAGATTGTTGTAGTATTTTCTTAGCCAAATAGACTTTGTGATGTTTCTGTAGATATCAAGTATGTAATGGTTGTTGTTATAGGCAGATTAACGTTCATCATATGCATTTGCACAGCTTTGATTTCTTTGCTTCTCTCTCTTATTTGTAACTCCTTGGTCAAGAGATGGGAAATATGTTTCACTCAAAAACTGAGTGATTTCTTAATCTAACATTGACACAGATATTTTGAAAATCTCTGGATTTATATGCAGTAACAATTTTTTTGTTACCCCACAAATTTAGTGATCCCTAGGACATATTTGAGAACAATGAGGTTTCGAGGCTAGAATGCAGTGTGAGCTCAGAAGTGACAGACCAATAATTTATTTATGGCCTAATTGCAGGCAGAGGCTGGGGCCCTGCTGCGGAAGGGCAGCAGGAAGAGAAGCAGGCACTAATGGCCTTTGCCACCTGCTCTGCTGGGTGCCTGCTGGGGCTGTCAATCAGCTCTCCACGAGGACTGCCCCAAAAAAGTCACCCGGCTAAATTTCATCTGGCGGCTTTAGGAAACCAGCTGAGAGATTCTGTTCTTGAATGACAGAAATAAAAACAGGACCCAGGGCATAAGCAGAAAGCAAACTGTGCCCCTTGGCTTTTCTAGCTGCTTCTTCCACTGACCTTTTGGGGAAAACTTTAACTAAGGAATGTTTTTAGAAGTCTTAACTCCTATGAAAGAAGAAGAGGTTTGTGATGGTTTTTGTTACAGAAAAAATTAAAGTTGTTATTCACAAAACTTGCTTGTGGCTAAGCAATGTTATCCATTAGTAAAAAATTCCTCACCTAGAGAAATAAACTCAAATTTTTAACAAAAATGGCAATATTTCACCTTTTAAAAAGCCTTCACATGTCATGCTTCTAAAGGTGATAAACATTTAATAATAATAAAAGACTAATCCTTGGTATTGTACAATTATTCTATTTACTTTAATATAAACATTTTAGAAACATAGTTTTCACTTACAAGCCTGAACTGAAATTGAGGAGGTTTATTTAGAGGGTTACCCATTCTGTGAAGTACTTCTGTCCTTGAATGTGGCATGGTTTGATGCCAGTCTTGACCCAATGTGTCTTTGATCTTTATTTTACTTATGGTAAAACTGTGAACTCAATATATTGATTTTTTTAATTCGGAAAAAATTAAAGCTGTTTCTCACACTGTGTTTTGAGTTGGCTCTTTTAGCCTGTGCTTTAACTACCAGCAAAGGGACCTTGACAAAATTTTTGTAATTCATATATACCACAATGCACACAGTTTCCTTGAATGTATTTTGGAATACACCTCCCAGTTAGAAGCACTAGACAGTGTCTTTGTTGTAGGCAACGTGGTTGCTTGATTTTGAGGGAAGCTCACTGGAAAAGAAAAGCACACCAGCTATCTATGGAATGTTCATTACCATACAGCCCTTATCTCTAACTGACTATTTTTATTACTCCTGAAAGGCTGAACCACAAAAATAAACAGTGAAAACAGCAATGATTTTTAATAATTTCTCTTGGTTCTAGAAATCAGATTGGACTCCCAGGGACAGTGTCCACCCATCTTATATTTCTTACTAATTTTATTTCTGCTTTACTCCTTATCATATTCCATTAAAAAATTATATATTTTAGTTTCCATTTAGTAATGGGCCAGCATCTGGCATGAATATGTTTCTTTTTATTATTTTTTTCCTTTATCACCAAGGGAATGTAAAATGAAGTGCCTTGTTTTGATAGAGCTTTTTTATTTACTGTATTCCTTTGGCAGATGTGATTTATTTATCTGTAGCCTGCATGGGGTATGAGGTGGCAATTCAAGGGAATGAGCCTCACACTTGGAATATGGTTTGTACTGTCTCAACTGCGATAGGGCAATCAAATCTGCTGTCTTGGCCCTATCCTTGAGAAATTCTATCTTTTCTGCTTGAAAGGGCTTTTATGTATGAAGAGCAGAGTCTAGTCATAGGCTCATGAGATTTTTAGCATATTTGTATCTCTCCTGCTCAAGATTATGAAAAAATAAGCCTTTGCTGATATTTTCTCATATATACATACTCAGTATCCTGAAAGGAACAAAAAATGTCAATTTTTTTTTTTTTTACAGTAAAAAGACGTTTTTTACCTTACCTTGAAAAATCACTGTGCTGAACACATGTAAAATACTCGAGAACAAATTCGTCCACATATATGCTTACATTGTAAATTTACTTTCAGTGAGGCATGTATTCACCTTCCAAAGGTCAAAGGGAGCAGAATGGTGCCATCCATGTCATTGCAGATGTGCATTCAGTCTGTATTAAATGTAGGTATGTATTTCTTGCTGCTTGAGGAGTCCAGAGGTATAACACACCAGGCCTAACAGAAGTAAGGTTGCTGCAGTTATCTAGTGCAGCATTTTGTGCATTGCCTCTTGCTCCTTTGGCTTTTCCTTGTTTAGGCTCCTCTTTGGATGATATAGCCCACCTGACCAGGGTGGTACATGCAAGCTGAAATGTGGTTTCACCTCTAATATGTTCTGATTTTATAATGTGACACGGTATTTCAGGGAACGTGCTTCCAGAGAGTAGAAGCTACGGACTGGGCATGAAAAGTGCCCACACAGTTTGGAACTGTAAAAAAAAAAAAAGAGTAATCTGCAAATGTAGGTGGCCTTGAACAATTATTACCTTTAATAGTGTCCTGATGATTGTGTGTTTACTGATAATCTGTATTTGTGACTATACAAGACAAATGAAAAAATTATAAAATCACAGCTGTTTTGCAGCTTGTCCTGGTAGGGTTTTTCAGCTCTTTAAGAACTTGTTGAGTCATAGACAGCTTGCATGTTTAATTACATTTCAAAGAGTAGAAGGTATATTTGGGGTTATAGTTATTACTTTTATAGGAATTTGGAGATTTTATAATAAAGAGAATAAGGAAAAACCCAATTTTCACAGCAAATGTATAAATTATTGTACTTAAAAAAAGCCTGAATATTTTTTCAACCCCAAATTTTCCATTTTGTTATTTCTCTATAACCTTATTTTGGGGGGGATTTTTTCCCTCCCATTGGCTATCTCAATAAAAGTAACATCTAGTTTAAGGAACATTTACCAAACTATGTTATACACTTAAGCGGCTTTAGGTACCTGGATTGCTTCCATCAGATCCACCGATTTCAACCTGCGATTTAAAGTATATTTTCTGCAACTTTGACCTTGAGCAATAGTAAAAGTAAATTCAATGTAATCTTCCCCAGATGGATTATGCAGAATTGCCAAAGGGATGTGGCTGCAAAAAGCAACATTCCTGCAGGTAATTTTTGAGATGTGTAGAGAGAATAAAATGTTTGCTACATCATTTACTTTTAACAACAGAAGCAAAGAGTGTAGGACTGGATAGACCTTTTAACTCACAGAATCCTGTCCCATTCTCTGCTGCAAATGTATTAGAAATGTATTATAGGTTAGTAAGCTGTATTTTTGAGACCTGAGATTTTGAGTCATAGCACACTTTCCTTTGGTTACAAGTAAGCAAATGCTCACTCTAATGTGCTCTGATGAAACACCCTGGAAACAGATGAGTGGATTTGTACAACAACTCCTCCTTCTCCCCAGCACATGAGAAGTTGCACACTGCTTTGGAGAGTTAAGCAGGTTTTGATACATAGGAAGCAGCATGGAGTGGACTGGCTCCCACCACATTATACATGCAACATTTCCGTTTGGAAGACAAGACATATAAAATTACTGTAGGAAACCTTTATTTTCTCTGATAACTGAAAATTAAGTTTTTGAACATGAGCTGAGCTTTCCTGATGTATGTGGGTGACAAAATGCTGACCTCTGTGTAACGGTGTACTGAATTATACAATGGATTGTGTTATCCCAAAAACATCTTGCCAGCTGAGGGTAAAGCTGGTGATAAGTTGAACAGTTTACGGAGCAAACTTTCTTGGCAATGCTTTAGAGGCCTGTGCCAGAAGAGCATGATGAAAAAGAATATAGAATTTAAATCTCATATCACTGTTTTATTTGTTTATGCTAATGTCTACTTTCACCAAAAAATTATCCAGATCCTGATGTTCACCCCACATCCCCATAGAAGAACCATTACCCCATATTAGCTAGCCTGTATCTGGAATAAATGGGGGTCTTTTTTGGAGCTGCCTTATACCCTACTTTATGAAAAAGAGCTTACCTAACATCAAAGCCTTCTGTTCAATGAAGTTTTCTGTCAAGATCTATTTTGTAATCAATGTTTCACATGCCAATACCTGGTATCAATAACTAGTATAATAACCTAAGAGAGCCTGCTAATGGTGCTACAATGATACATAGCAGGGTCTCATGAGGAGGAACAACTGCAACATTGCCATTTCTCGTGACAAAGAATACACTCTAGCAATTGAGTAGTGGAAATCTTTTATATTACTATTTTAAAATTGAAGAATGGAAAGAACTACACCTGTTTAACTGTGAATTATTGTACTTTTACAAATCTTTTGTCATGGATTAAAGTTTTCAGGGAAAACTGAATCTTCAAAGCTTACTGTCCTAGAGATTTATTGTGCTTCTTAAGGGGAAGGTAAAAAACAATTTGTGGAGCAGAAAAGGTTAAGACTGCTTACACATGTGCATAGTTGTACTAAGACTCAAATTGCATTCTGTGCTTTCAAGGTTATTTGGACTGCAGTTCAGTTTAGCTTTTACTGGTAGAACAATTATATTTTAGGCTTGATGTTTATACTTGCTTTTAAAGGATTAAATTAAAGCTGCAATTGAAGGGATGAAAGTCACCTGGCTTTTTTTCTGTCCACATTTAATTAATTAAAATTGAACTTTGAGGTTAAAACTTATTAATGAAATGTAAAATGTAAAATTATGCTACCCTGGAAAAACAAATATGCTGTGCCAAGAAGTCCATTAGTTGAGTTTCCTGTGTTCTGAAATCCTTGGTGCTCAAAGGACATTCAGAGAGAAGCAGACCTGGACAGAGGACTTTGAATTATGATACTGTAGGAACTGTAGGTTCCAGCTATCATCCTGTAGACTCCTTTGGTTTTCATATGATTTGATTACATTTTCTTCAGTATTTTTAGGACATATTAAAGATGAGATGAAGAAATAAACAAATACACTAAATGGAGTCTTTAGATAAAAAAGAATATCCCAGATTTTATTTTGACCTCTGCCATTCTTTCAAGACAGTCACATATCAAGTGCTCCAAGATTCAGCACATCAGAATGCATAACAGTATTAATGCAGAATAAATCTTAGTACACAACACTGTGAAAAAGAAGTACAATTTCCTCAGGTTAAGAATTTAAAATTTGAACTGCAGGTTTTCTCAGAGTGATGGATTTTAAAACTGTTTCTTCTTCCTCTACAGCTTCTGAACAATTTTTCCAGACAAAGGATGTAATGTAGGAAGGTGATATTTCCTGTATACCTGGAGCAGCCTTGATAACCCAGTTTAAAATATTGTTCTACATCCATATAGCTTTTAATTGTCTCCTTCACAATGAGTGATACTTTACCTACAGTCATTGCATAACCATTTTTTTAATATATATTACGCTTTCCTTTTATAAGTTAAATTAAATTGAGTACTTTCAACCATGTTGTTGAATTAAATCTTTTTGGAATGGTTAAAAATACCGGGGGTGGTTTTTCTATCTAATCAGCTAATAATGTACGTCATTAAATTTAGTCTCTTGTATACTTATATGTTAAAAATCTTGAACCATAGTAGCTCAGTCTTTATCTCTAGTAAAAATGCTTTTCTTTCTTTTCATGATGCCATTTATCACTCTTTTTGCCTGACTGCTGTGTGAGCCATCTGAAATTATACTTCTTATTATATGGCTATTAATACTTCTTAGAACCTTTTTTCCAAGGACCCTGTCAAAAGGAATTTCAAGGTCCCAAGGAATTACACCTGCTTGTTTCCTTTTGTGCATCTTGTCTCAGCATCCTGCAAAAAGAATACATCCATTTATAGAATGCCTGCTCAATGACACTGTTTTATGCCTATCACCTGATATTTTCATGTTTTGTCGTGTGACTCTTGTTCCCTTTCTTAGTATGAAGTAAGTAACTTTTGCTAACTTTGAAACTCTAAATTTCTGTTAGACCATTTTCAAATACTGAGAGAAAATACACTGCATGTTTGTCTGGAATCAGGGATGTGATGTCACACTGCTTAACTTGTCTGGTCATTTGCTGCTGTTAAATTTTAACTTTGGAATCATACTTTTCTATCAAAAAAATCTTTTAAATTTATGAATTTTTTTTTTAACATTTGTTTTCTTGTCTAAAAAGCTTTGATCTGTTCTATCTCAATATTTTATGTGTATTATTTCAAACACTAATTTCATGATATCAAATTTATTTATGGACACAGCTGTGTGATGCTTAGCTGCCACAGAGGTTAAGCCACAATATACAGAAATTCGAAATATTGGTACTGTGAGGCTTGTTTTTGCCTGATAAGAAAACTTTTGCTACATCTGCAGTGTTAGTAGGGCAGGCTTCCTTTATCATCCCAGCAACAGTCTTATTCCTGGAGAGAGGTGTTGGCTTTTCTTGCAGATTAGCAGCTCTGAGTTTTGACCCAGGTTATTTCTGTCCATCATTCAGAATAAAGTGTGATTGTGCCAAAGATTTAAGCAGGAGTCAGTATATCTTTAGTGGTTGTTTGACACTTGTCTTAAAATGATTTTCTTTAAAGCTGTCAACCAAGAGCCTTTCATATTTAGGGTCTGGTTTGATGTTGGTAATAGTCACCATAGAATCCACTGACCTAACTCGATGATTTTATGTCCCCTACTAGCTGACTTCAAAAAACTTTTGAAAAACTTCTTTGTTGTTTTTTTTTTTTTTTTCAGGCGTTGCAGTCTGTACCCTCAAAGCTAATAAAATTGAACTAGCTGGTACAGGGACTTCACCCAAGTCATGACAGCTGAAAACTGATGAGGCCCATCTGATTACATGTGTACCCAATCACGCCACCTAAACGCAGGAGGACCAAAAGGATCCTGAGTGCGCTGTGGCTTTTACATAGCTGAAAGCCTAATTCAGAACTCATTAAATCAAGAGAATTATCTACTGATTTTGGTAACCTGTAGTAAACTTCATTAGCAAAAACCTCCTCTGCACTTAAGAGAATTAGAGTTAAAACTTTAAACTATATATGACACAACAGAAAGAGAGTATAAGACAATTGAAAAAGTGTTGCAAAGAAAGAAGGATGAAGTTTCAAAATTATGTGTAAATATGCAGCTTGGATGAGAGACAGAAGCACAGCTTCGTGTGCCAGAAGCTGTGGAGGAAGAGGTGTTTGCACCAACAGGGAGCAGATTGTGTGCACGTACTGCTTTAGGAAAACAGAAACCAAGGACTCCCTCGCAGACCATTCTTTACAGGAACAAACCTTCATTGCAGCACAGTGTCTCTTGAGCTATCAAGCTTTTAATTTAAGACACAGTTCTTGGGGGTAGTGTTAATTTTACATAATCCTGTCAGGTTTTAAACTGTATTGTTATTTCAGACACAATGCCTGAAGCATGCATCGTTTCTCAAAAAGAAAAACAAGACAACAACCCCCTCTGCTCACCTAGGTAGGATGAATCAACTGTTAGTGTGTTTTTATTTGCTGAGATAACTTGTGAACATGGTCCTTATTTATTTCTGCTGAGGTTTCAAAGTTAATTTTATTCCAATGTGTTTATAGCTGACATATTTTCCAAGCCTCAGGGTCACGTTTTTTCCTTTTTGCAGTTTAATTTTTTTTTTTTTTTTTTATTTCACAGTTCTTCCACCAACTCCATTTGTGTACTACTGAGTAATCGGCACCCATTTTGAGGGAACTGCCTCACACCAAGATTAGGGGCTGTGAGCAGAAGTGCAAAACTTGGTGCTTAAAACTGGAATAATTCAGGAAATAGCAGCTGCATGCAGATGAGCAAGCAGCCTTTGAAAACGTAAGAAAAAAAGAAGTTGTGTGGAGACAAGTAAGTAATCAAAAGCCTGCTGGTTCCATTCTGATATGACAAGTACTAAAAGTTCATCACTGGAGAAGAGCTGATTTTTGTGTTGCTTCGAGGCATCACAAAGTTTCACAGTCAGGACAACTTGACTTGCACATTGTTATTTTAGATGTCAGCGGGTTTAGTTATTTCCCTATTCATTATTAGAGCGTAGAGAGAAAAGTTCATGCTTTGCTGTAGTCTCTAGTGATATTTGAAGTGATCGTTTCTACTAACAGCAGAAGTTTGTTCTTTTGTCAGCAGTTTTAAGAACCAGAAGAGTCTGTGCTCTTTCACTGAAACATTCTGTTTAGTTTTTTAAAAGAAATGATGTTAAACAGTAAAGGGTCATAGGTGTTTGGGATTTTTATTTTAGTTTTTATTTTGCCTTTACATAGTAAGATGTGCAAAGAATAGAACAATTGAACAGTTTTCCAAGGACAATGGCTCAGTAATTAAAATCTGACACAGGACTGTAAAGCACATTTTGATTACCTTTGCCTAAACTAGATTGGTGGCAAAGTCAGGTTTTTCCCAGTTCTTCATTTATATGAGAGCTCCCAAGACGACTCCATTGTGTGTAAACAGTGTGAGGTATTCAGACATTATACAGTCAAGGACACAATACTGCATATGTCAGATACATCTATATATATAGACCCCTTAGACACTCTAAAACACCCAGGCATGTCAGTATGCATGTGTACACAGTAATATAGGCTTTTTTTAATAATGAAAATACTTGTTCCTCATCGTGATAAAGAGGTTTCTAAGAATAAGAAATACTTCAAAATGATATTTTAGTGTTGGCATAGGCAGTATTAAAAGGGTCTGGAAATCTCCAGAAGAGCCGCATTTGGTGTGTTGAAAAGTTTTAAGATTGTTTTAAATGCCTGTTTGTTCATTATCAGATTCTGCTAAACTGCATTCCATTGAAGGTCTACTTACCAGACCTCTAAGTGCTGCAATTGTACATCCACCTCATGGTCTACCATCAAAGGCTGAGAATGTGCCAAAGCATTTCTCGGAGCTGTTCTAGAGGTGACCATGTCACTTGCTGCTGTCCTGTTTTAAAACTTTGTGTTATACTGCACTCTATGTAGGCAGCTCCTTCTGTGTGGAAACAATAATATAAGATCTAGATGGCAGCAGATTAAAAACTGATGACTAAAAAAATTAAGAATACTAGATGCATGTTGAATACTAATTTGAATTAAATTTAAGTGAAAAAATATGCATGTCAGTAATTGAAAATTTTCTAAATAAAGAGCCTAGAAGCTAGTGATAGAGAAGTGAACAAAAAAAAGTCTTAGAATTAATGTTCTTTGATTCTTTGTCATTATGTTCTAACATGAACTACTATATTAATACAGTTGAACCTGGAATGCATGCTCAACAGAAAAAACAGGACAGATTTCTTGAGATTTCTTTCAAAGTACTGACTCTTGGGGAAATATATTTAAAGATTTTAATGAAGTATAGTTACATTTTCCAGATGTTTTATTGAAATACATTTGGATGTAAAATAAATCAGTAGGCTGTGTAATGAAATCAAGGTCTATGAAGCAAAAAGGAGAAAACCAGACTCTCCAACAGCACAGTTTCTAATGGCCTTTTCTTTTTAAATTATAAATACAACAAATTTCAATATTTATAACCTTCAGGTCTAAAAATAATTCCCTAGCCTTGCCTGTCATCTTGCTGAACTTGGAGATAAAAAGAGATAATGTTTGGCTTTGTGACCCTCTTGATTATTTGTCCTGGGTAAATGATAAAAGAACGAGTTACAACGTGGATGAAAGCCAGCTATAGTTACAATAGGAATATGGGGACTCAAAGCCTGGTGTCTGCAGTTTGCAATGGTTTAAAAAAAAGAATAATTAAACTTCAGAAGCCTCCTTTTAGGTAGGCTAAGAATCCAAGTACCCCTCTCTCTGCTTATTTTGGCTAATAGTTATCACATTTTATTTGTATCATAAAAAGTAGGTCAAATTATGCCTATCTTTAATTGCTATCTCTGAGGCCATCTACAAAATCGGTCCAGAGATCTGAATTATGTAATTTCCCTGTGTTTATTTTATAACTAAGATTTCTACTTCATTCTGGTATGTAACTTGTACTTTGCTGCTCTTCATATCTTTAATTTCTAGGATTTTAGCACTTTGCTTTGATAGAAAGGGCCAAACATTCCCAGTACATCCAGGTCAACTTCAAAAATAGATTGGGCATACAGTAAGGTTCTGGGTTAGGACTCAAGATTTGTTTTCCTCCCAAGTCAAGGTTGCAACGTTTTTACAGTGTTATTTAAAGTTGTGCTTTAATGCATGGTGCAGTCCCTTCTTGACTGAAAATGCTAGATTCAATCCCAACTACTGTTCTTTCTACTCTTCGAACTGTTAAAAGAGGAAAATGTTAGAAATAGTGGGACCCAGCTGTGTCCCTTCTGTCATTCATGCCAGTAATGCTGGCCAAGCAATAGGCTGAAGGGATTGTATTATTTCAGAACATGAGGCCCATTTATAACCAGATAGATTCCTTTTCTGTAATATTTTAGTGTCTTCGGAAATGCAATGACTGAAGAGGTAGATTTAGAACAAAACAAGGTTTTTAGACACGGTGTTGGTAGAAATATGAACAACTGCTCATTTTGGGGATAAAGCAGCAGAATGCACTAAATATGTGCATTTAATGGGGATAAAGCAGCAGAATGCACTAAATATGTGCATTTAATGGGGATAAAGCAGCAGAATACACTAAATGTGACATGTCAGGCTCAAGGCTGTGGAGCTGTGCAATAGTAGCAGCCTGACATTTCTTCTTTTAATTTTAGTTCTTAGTACAACTCCACTGGTTACATTTGCCTTTGTTTAATCCCATTTTTAGAGCAGATCCTGTTAGTAAGCCCCAAGTTTTTGAGTTTTTCTGTCTTCAACATATGCTAGCACATTTAAAATAAATATCTTTGACTTTAAAAAGAGAAAATACATTGACTTACCCCCTGTAGAGAATTCTATGCATTCCAAGTGTATTCCAAATGTGTTCCAACTATACCATAGAGAACTCTTGTCATATTTGACTTTTTCTTATAATTTGAATTTAGAAATCATGTACAAAACTACTGTTTGTAGAGACTAAATATCTCAAAAGTATGTTCTTTATTCTGTTCATTACTTATTATTTCAGGAATTTTTCCCTAGTCCTCCCTCAAACTTGAAATACTCAGAGAACAATACATTTTACTTAAAGGAATTAAAAGTGTGTTGGCATAACTTCAGTATCTTTACATTTAAAACACAGGAAAAGTGGTAGTGAGATGAGATCTCTGCATTTCTTCATCACAATGTTCCTTAAGTCACTCAATGAAAATTTAAATACTCTACTGCAATAACAATTTACAGCCATTTTGTAGTGTAATCTGCAAAAGACATCACTGCTTGATAATCCTGTGCTGGATAGCAACTATAAACTTTTTTAGTCAGGAATGTTAATACTTTATATTCTTTTGTCTACACTCTTGTTTCTTTCTTCAGTATTCATGGCAGCTTCAGGACAAGGTTAAAAGCCCTGGTGTGTAAGTGGGTCTCCCCTTTCCTTTTCCTTTTTTTAGTTACTTCTGATATGAAATTAACATTATTGGGTGCTAGGCCATACTAAGAAAATAAGAGTGAAGGAAAAAACCATAGCATTGAGCTGGATATTCCATGTCATTACTGGCCTGAAGAGGTCTGACACATTAATATCTAGGACCAAATTTTTAAATTTCTGTAGCAGTGAGGTACTTTAGTACCACATGTGGTGTAAAACTGTTCCCTGTTGTGTGCAATGAACAAAGGCAATGGCTTGAATTAAGTGGTGATTATTCATCCCACACATCCAGGCACCTGATCTAAGAACATGGCTCTTGGGATTCCTCAGCTCGACTTTCTGCATTGCAAGGGTCACAGGAATACTGCTAGGTTCTCTTTACAGTTTGCTTTTTTGTTTTAATTAATTTTATTTTTAGGTAATAAATTAATTTTTTATTTTGACATTTAAAAAAGAATTTATTAGTAGCCTATTCAGTGTATTCTTTAGGAGAAGGCAAGGAAAAGCTGTTATATTTTCCTATTGGAAAAACTTTTTGACCTTGTACAAGGAGTACAGCTTTATTTCCAATCTTAATTCCAGTTTAAATAAGAGTAGTTCTCTTGTTATTTTTTTTCCTCCTGTCAAGTAATTTTCTAAAAGACTCACTAAGTACATGTTGAAACTCCAGTTCTGAAACTTTGTGTAGCTATTTTTAAGAGAAGCCTATCTTTGTTTTCTTTAAATTTTATTGGTAAAATAACTTGGATTTTGGTTTATGAAACCTCAGAGATTTATGCAACAGCATTAAAAAGGCATCCAATATGAAAAGGTAAGTGCTTATTCCCTTGAAAAATAAAACAATTTCTTTTTTTTTCAAAATTTTTTCATTCTAGACACAAAATAATAAATGGAAAATTATTTTCCTCCACTTATGAGACTATGTGCCTCACAATCACAGAACTTTTTATTGTAGGATTGGAAATCAGAAGGGACAAACATTTGACAGTAATCAATTATGTCTTCATCTTGGCTTTAGATTATTTTCTTGCTTTCAAATTTTCCCATGCATGGAAAAATACATATGAACACCCTGGGATCAAATATACAGCAAGATTTTTATCAAGTTCATAAGAAATGGGAAAAGAAAATAATCCTAGAAGAAGATATTTTGATCACAGTAAGTATTGTATTCACTTATCTGAAATGAATTTAAATGCCTTGTGGATCTAACCAGTTACTTTTCCAGTATAGATCTGTGCAGAGGAGTATGGGTGTGTCAAATATATTATTTTTCTAGTCTTTCCAGGGTTTATAGAACAGGTAAATATTCTCTCAGCATGTTATACTCACTTATTTCATTTGGCATCCACATTGCCTCATTAGGAAAGGCTTATTTGCTTCAGATGGTGCCTGGTATTTTGCAATGACTAGTTCTTTCCCAGGTGAATGTCCTGAATGCAAAAACAAGCATTCACATCAGTGATTGTTAATCAATGTTAAACAGGAGATCTTTATGGCTTAAAGAGTCATAACTTTCTATTTAAATTGGCAGGAAGGACAAATTTGATTAAAGTGACCATCTGTGATTTACTGTGCTATCAGCCCAGAGGATCTCCTGAAAATCGCGTGTGTCTCCTGTCTGGTTTGTGTTTTCTTCAGCCATAATTTATTGTCCATGTCAGAGTATGGTGCAAAAACAAGCAATGTGCAGAAAGCAGCACCACAACTGTAGCCCTGTACACTCACTTTTTTCTCATATTCACGAAATAAGAATAAGCTTTTAGGCTAACCATGTGCAATATGTGCATAAAATCCTCTACAGCCAAAGTGGTGTCTACTCTGCATTTGTACAGATCCTAAATGAAGGAAAAATAGCTGCTGTTTTTAACTTAAAGCTGTGCCATGACCAGAGTTTATCTCTTTCATCAAGAGCAGAAACGTTTTGTTTGGTCGAAACGCTGGATTCAGAGCTACACTATACTTGTCTGGTTGCAAAATAGTTTTATTTTTCAAGCTAAGCTCTAAAAAATATCTTCCTGTTTGATTTATGCCACAAGTGCAATAGTTGAGACTTGACTCAGACTTCTAAAAAGGATAATATTTGAATAATAGTGTACAATTATTCTTAGTTAAAATATCCAGTTTACAGATTAATTTTAAATTTCTTGATGTAGAAATCCTTCCTGTATTTCTAATAGCAAATATACTAAAATGTAATAATCCAACAGCACATTCATTGAATCAGAAATTCATAATATCTTAACATGAAAGACTTTGGACTAGAATCAAAGAACATTAGTCACTTTGAAAACTTCATGTCAATTTATGAACAAGTAATTTAAATTTACATAAATATAAATTATGTATGTGCTTAAATATATATTTATATTAAGAAGCATAACTTATTTTCTGTCATTGATAAGAAACAGATTCTATAATAACTTACTTACCAGTAGTTCTTTGAGTAAATACATCAACATTTCAAATTACTTATAAAACAAGAAATCTCATTCTCAAATACATTCTGGGACACTTGTTCTCATATAGGTCTCCAAAAATAATTAAAATTTTCTGAGTCAGTTGTTGACACCATATTGTGAGAAGAGGACAGTTTTGAGCCGATATGTGTGGGAAAGCTGATTTCACCCTCTGGTGCTAAAACCACGCTGGAGTGAGTTAGCAGTGACCTTAGTGTCGGGGGCTGCTAAATGCCTCTGCCTTCCCGGCACTCGGCATTCCCTCTCGAGCTCTGAAACACTGCAGGCAGTTTTTTTTGCCAATATTCAGGATGCTGACACCCTGCCAGGGGAAGCTTTAGCACAAGAGTAAGAAAATATGTGCTCCACCCGGAACTAGCTGAGGAGGGCAGGTAGAGAGCTAGGGAGCTGCTTGGGGCATCCCTGAGAGGCTCAGGAGCCGCACTGGCAGGGCTGGTGGCACTGCTGCTCTTGAGCAGGGCTTGGTTCTCACTTTCTGTGCAGCGCAGACGATCAGAGAATGTGTTGTCATCGCAAAAATTAACATCCCCTGTGTTGAAAGTCTGCCTAATTGAAAATCTTTCCCACCAACATTTCTTCCTTGTGTTTGCTCCTTTAAACTGGCCAGAGAGGACCCTCTGCAGGCTCCTAACACCACTCTTACTGGCTTGACACGGGGCTGATGCTGCAGGCACTCTTCAGCTGCAAAACATACCCTTTGTTGCACAGCAACACTTCAGTCAGAGCCATCCTTCTAAATAAAAAGAAAGTTTATACTTTTCAGCTACCCAGGTAAATAACTGGCTATAGAAATAAAACATCATAATTCAAAGGCTGGTGATGCTTTCCTAGTTCCTAGTTTCCTAGTTCCAGCACCACCTGTCAAATTTAAAAGCAAAAAGAACTTAATAAGATAAATATCTGCTAATGGATATGAAGTGTTGAAGAATCTTATATTTCTATTTGTAACAATGTCTGAAGTGATTTTAGAGACCACTTTTAGAGTTACAAACTTAAGAGTAAATCCTACAGAAAATGAATTCGTGGTGCTTAAACCAGAGCAGTTTCTTGGAACCCAACCCATAGGGTCAGAAAATCAAGTGAGATAATAATGCAGATCATATGATGTGTGTATGACAGAAAAAACTCCATGGATTCTTGCCTTGTATGTCCAACATTACAGGTGTTTCCTTTATAATTTTAGCTTTCCCATCCTTTCCTCCGATCTTCTACTTAATTTGTTTCTTCATTGTTTACAGTCCTGTGGTGTCTGTTGCTTGAAATCTTTAGGTGTTAAATTATTCAAAAAATAAGTGGCTATAGTAGAAAATTCATACTCTACTTTTCTCAGGGAAATTGAAATTGCCTTTGAAATGGAAGTTGTGCTATTTGTAAGCAAGTTTTTTTCATCTGATACACATTCATACATATGCATATGCATGTATGCCTAAACTGGTCACATCATTTTTGTCTGCATAATCCCACCCCACACAATCAACTTTATTTTCTGGATATTAATACAAATTGTGTAACTACTTCATTCTCATTACAAAATGCTATTCTGCAGCATGAGCAGAATCCAAATGGTGATTTGATCCATATTTCCATTACTTAACCTCTTAGAGAGAAAAATATAAAACTCCAAAATGGTAAAAAGATTTTGTTACTTGCAGCTAAACTGAAATTGCTTTTTTTTTTTCCTATTAAAAATATAAGAAATTTGTAGTTCATTGTGTAACTGAAGGTCAGTGTGATTGACTGATGGCTGCAAATTATTGTGCTATACATTGCCACCATGAAAAGACAAGTATCAAATCTATGTTTGGACTGTTTATGGTGCATTTGTATTAACAGGGACTTCACACTCAAGCTGGAATTAGAGCAAAGAGCAAAGAATAGAGAGATAAGCATGTGTTGAGGGGGTAGGGATCCTTCTTTTTAATAAGCACTTTCTAAAATAATTCCCTGAGCTGATTATCAAACTGAATACCCATTTCATGTGTCCGGGAGCAGCAGGCATGGACTGCTTTGTAAGGGGGAACAACCTGGGAGTGGAAGGTGATCATAAGCCAGGTTGTTTTTCTTGAAATCTATCTATTTTTAATAGTTCTTCACAGTAGTAATGAGTAAGAGGGATCTAACTGCAAGGGAGTGTGAAGATTGTATGAGAGATATGCAAATAAAATATTTTCTTGTGCAGTTTTGTTTTCTGTTTTAGGCTTTTGCTTTACGTGGCGGCAATTCATGCTACTAAGGCAAACAAGTTCCAGCAAGTCTTGTCACTGCAGGAATCTCACACACCTGAAATTAGATGGTATTTCTGTTTGGGCATGTCATTTTTTACTTAAAAGACACCCCATCAACCATAAATCAGAATAGTTAAGGGACCTTAAAGATCATACCGTGATCTTTACCACCTTTCACTAGACAAGGTTGAACAGAAGTTAGACACATGACCTGCACAAAGGTTTTGTTTCTTTGTTTGTGTTTTTGTTTGTGTCTTTTCTAGTTTGTTTTTTTTTTTATAAAATTTTACCAGCATTTGGGAGAACTAGAGAAGTTTACTGTAATCCAAAAGATCTTGCTTATTATGTGTTATTTTGTTAGCGCATTCTATTAATGCAATTTATTTAATGCAATATTTGCTTGAAGGAATAAGGCTATTCTAATATTATCCTTTATTTCAATGTGTCAAAATGTACTTGATGGACAAAGTCTGGTGGTTGACAACATCCTTTATATAGCTATATATGCAAATGAAGTAATTAGCATGAGATTAATTATTCATGTTTCTTTTTGTTATGGCTCTAGTGGACTTAAGGAAGATGAGATTTTTAAATGTCCCGTGGTTCAAAAGAAACTGCTCCCTTTCAAAGCTTATTTATTTTTTTCCCATCATATTTTGTCCCAAGGTTTTATTGTGAGGTTTGTTTGGTTTTTTAATTATCATTGGTACATTCTCTTCCCTTCTCCACTCCTCCACCCCCTTCCTTGCCTTTTCCCCGCCTCACCCTGAGAGAGTGAAAGACTGGATATGCAACCACTTTTGTTTACCAAACCAGATGATTCTTAGCTAATATTTCTTGACATACTTAGTAAGGTATTCTGGATATTTTTTCCTGTGGTATTTCTGATATAGATGACGGTTTATTTTAGTTTGTGCTTAGCTAAAATGTTTTACTAATTTTGAATGAAAATTAGTTTATAGACAACCAAGAGGTAACTTCCTCAATGTGAACATATGCCAATTACTAATTGGAGCAGAAAGAACACTTAGGAAAAGTATTGAAAAATCTTTTCTTTGCTGCCAGGGATATTCCTAGAGACTGCCTGTGATAGGAACTGCCTTCTATCTATCAGCCTACTCTGTGTACATCACATACTGGTATGTCTGCTTCTTTCTAAAAAGCGACCTCTAGTAGTTAGAGATGCTTGTTATGGTGTTGTTTGTCAACAATCTTAAGGCTCTCTAGGGATAGTCATGGAGTGTTTGCTCTGATAAAGCTATTCTTTCAAATTATAAAAACCAAAATAATAACAAAAACATCAAAACCCCCAGACAAAAAAAAAAAAAAAATTAAAAAATCAGACCCATGCCCAAGCAGTAAAAACCTTGTTCCTGTTAAAACCCTTCAGCATAATAGATCATACATATGCCACTTATCTTTCAAAAGGAGTGTCAGTGGAATGCTTCATAAGAGAAATGCCTGAAGGAAAAAAAAGCATTTTTGTTTCAAACTTGGAAATAGTACTTACAAAATGCAGTGGATCTGTCTATTCCCTAGTCAACTGTTGCCAGTAGAACCATATGCCCTGTAAGTAATTCAGGTTCAAGAATTCTCTCCAGCTAAGCATAGCAAATTCACCTGTAAATCTGGACTTCCTAGCAAATATTTTCTCTTAGTGGAAATATGGTTCTCATATGGGATCTCATCTTTAGCATTCCTCTAGGGTACAGTATTTTCACCAGTATTATACTGGTGTAATATAAAAATAAGTTAGAGTGTTGCACATTAAATTCATAATTTTTCTACTACAGCACCAGAATGCTCTTAGGGATCAGACTGTTAAAATAACCACCCTAGCTAAAGCACTAGGGAGATTTCCCATATTAACAATTTTTTGCCTTCAGGTATTATTCTTATGCTGTGTAAACTTTTAAGTTTCTCTAAGCAGCTTCTTATTTTTTCCTTCTTTTTTTTTTTTAAATTTCTTTTTTTCCCCAGTCACTCTACAGCATTATAGAATGTCATAGAATCATGGAATGATTTGAGCTGGAAGTGACCTTTAAAGGTTACCAAGTGCAAACGCCCTGCTGTGAGCAGGGATATCACCAGCTCTGTTGGATGGCTCAGAACCCTGCTCAGCCTTGAACACTCACAGGGATGGGGCATCCACCACCCCACTGGGCAACCTGTGCTACAGTTTCATCACTCTTATGAAGTTATTGTAAAAAACTTCTTCCTTATAGCTGATCAAATCTATCCCCATTATTTTAAATCCTTTACTCCCTTGTTCTGTTGAAACAGGCTCTGCTGAATGTCGTTGCCATCTTGTTTTTATGCCACCTTTAGGTACTACAAGGCTGCCATGGACCTTCTTTTCACCAGACTGCATAACCACAGTTCTCTCAGCACAGCTGCAAAGGAGAGGTGTTCCAGCCTTCTGAGCATCTTCCTCGGGACATGCTCCAGCAGATCTGTCTCTTTTTTCCACATTCCTACCTATTCCTTGACTACTGTATAAGAAACCATAGGTTATGGAACAACATGAACTCTATTGGCTGACCTAATAGGTCATTTCTGAGTAGTCAAAGGATCATTTATTGCCATCCTTTGTTAACAAACAGTAGCAGGATGTCTAGTTTTAAATACCATCCTTTATTTTTTTTAAAGTCTAGCCAGAGAAGCAGAAGAAACAATGATTTGTGAAGTTTTTCCCAAGTTATTACCAAGTGTGAACACCTTGATCTCACATCAGAATGCACTTCTACTTTAAAATACAGCATTCATCCACTGCAATATTTACATCATCCTATTAAACTCCTAGGACAAGTCTTTGTGGCAATGGCACTAATTGGAAAGATAGGGACTAAACTCGGGCTCTGAATTTTGTTTGCACTGCAAATGGATAGTTTTTGCCCACCTTGGTTTCGGGGTATTCCTGCTAGCTTTCTCCAGCATGAACTCCTCCTGATAAGACTCTACCAGGTTTTTTGTCTTCTGTCTTCTACAGTCCCTCTCTACTACCCTGTATTCACATTTTGTTATCTGAAACCTTCTTTACACACATCTGTCCAATCCCTGAGGAAGAATCTCATAAATACTGGCACTTTCTTGCCATAGAAAGACCATTCAGAGTTGCAACACGGCTAATTTTTAGAGACTCAAAAATGGAACTGTCTTTGTTTTACAAACGCACCAACAGGCATCTATTAGGTATTCTTTAATATATTTTTTATTAATTAAAAATTTTTAAAGAGAAGTAAGTGACTAATATTTCGTTTTCTCTATTTCAGAAAAAAAGTTTTTTTTAAAGCATCTTTCAAAAAATTAAGAAAGAGTGTGACATTCATATAAAACTTTTCAAGGCATGGGATTCCCAAAGGGCCTTTCTCTGCAACCAGAAGTACATCAAAAGAGATTTACTTTTGGAGTGCAGTGCCCTCAGCCAGCAGAAACTACAGCAGAGAAGCTGAACACATTTGTAACCTACCAGGAAATGAAGATTGTCTCCATGCAGCTAGAGCTACAAAGCAAGGCAGGTACAAAAATAGATTTTCATTGAGGCCACTGGGCACAGTAACTTTACAGTTTCGAAAGAGTAATGACCAGTGATAAAGCAAATTACATTTTGTGGCCCAAATAATTGCCCTCAAATATAATTTTAATTAAAGTTTAGATTTCAGTTTAGTGTTTCCTTGGAAATATTATAGACATGGTATCTAAGGTCAAAACACTTTAGTACGTAGAAAATAATTTGTCTCATTGCTTCAATAAGATGTAAACATTTTGCCAATTTTGTGTTTCTGGAAAGGATGAAAAGACAGTAATTAAAGAGAAAAAGAAGCTCTTGATTGCCTCTCCAAGCACTAAGAGGAGAAAATGCCTCTTGTAAGCATTTAAAGGCTAATGGTTAATATATAAAAGGACCACTCATTTTTAATTAGTTTTTTTGGGATTAAATCAAGGGTGTTTTAATGGAATATTAGAAATTAATTGTGTAGGATAATGTTTAATTGTAAGCCAGCTCTTGATGGGTGTCTCTGGAGAGGTTGCCTGAACAAAGAAACCCCTTTGGTCTTTGTACCCTCTTGGCAGGTGCACCCAGTCATCTGGTCCTGCATGTGCCTCTTGGTGTAATGGTCATTTGTGGTCTGGGGTCTTCCAACACCTCTGTGGGTTCTTTCTCCATCTCCACGTGGCCAGGTCATTAACTGTTCTTACCTTCCTGCTTGGGCCAGCCTTGACCCAACCCTTATCCGAAAATAAGCAGTCTTTCTATATTTGCTGCTCAGCCATTTGTGCTGGCAAAGTGAGTTCATTTCAAGTTTACCTGCAACTTTGAGAAGGGCCCATCAATGCTAAGCTGTAAGCAATTTACTATTGCACTTAAAACTACTCAAATAATTTTCAACCTTTTATAAGGAAACAACCTAATTCCCAGCATTCAGGTGCAGATTGCTTTCTATGAAGCAGTGTTCATCAATTGGCTAACTCTGTTGAAAGCTCCTCTGTTTGCAAATAAGATCAGAGAGGTTTATACATCTCTCAAACACCAAACTTATACACTAATGATGTAAACAAAAATAAGTTGATGTATTTTAATCAAAACTACAATCTTAATAAGGCCACACCTATTTGAAATATTTCAAAATGGAGCCTAAACTGTATGGAAAGGTATTTTATTCAAATGCTATGCATAGGACTAATCTATAATTCTTCATAAATCCTGATGATAGGATATCAGTGTGAGAGAAGTCATATCAAACTTCCACTGGCTTAAACATTTTGATTTTTTAAAATATTAATATATTAGTTATTAGGAGAAAAAATATATTAAATTTCACTTGAAAAACCCCAATACTTGCAGAAGGTTTTTAATATTTTTCAATATGATTTTATTTCATCTCACACAAAAGAATACTTCTGTCTTAACTGCCATTTTTAAAATTAATGAATAGGCTGAAACTTTCTCTCCAAGCTCAAAAAACTTTCATGACTTGTACAAAAGGTCCTGTGATTATTTGTACCAAAATATGATGAAAGACCTGGTTGATATATGTATCAGATAATTACAAAAATTGCTCATTTAATGGCATTGAAAAATCTATAGATGGTCATATTTTCAAGCAATCTTGGAATCTAAACATGATCTGAGTCACTGGGGCATGGTCACTGATGCTTGCTTCAAAATTGGATTTTTATACTTCTAGTTGATTATTTTATTTCTCAATTGGAGAATTACTGTCTCCACCTTTCCTTTTAATTCAATTTTATATCATAATTTAGACTAATCATATGTACATATGTCATCTGAACATAGTTGCAGAAATTGCATATGGATAATTTCCAAAAGACGAGCTCCCAAATTTGTGTAACTTGAAAGTAAATTATACCATTAATCAACATATATTTATGAGTTAATGGGGAATATAATGATTTCAAATAAAAAGAGTGAAAACCAGGTTAGAAAAGATCCCCTTTTTATTACTTTATAATAACAGTTAACAGCCCTGGCCTAACAGTGGCCACCCAGCAAAAAAAAAGGGCAAGAAGACTTTTCATAGAATGGAAAGATGTTACATTTATTGCAAAAAAAAAAGAAAGTCAATTTACAAAATCAAAAATACATTCTGAGGAGTAGTTTTTAAAAGTGATAAAGGCACAATCTGATGTTTACTTGATTTGGTTCATCATTATTCAGATGAAGTATACTGTTTGTAGACATTTGCAGAGGAACTGCCAACAGAGTTCACAGTTACATTCTAAATGCGGAAGTTAATGCAGCTGCATTTTTTTTTTCATTAAACATCAGATATAACACCTCTCCCTTACTTTGCTCAATCTGCTTTATTTGTTCAAAATACCAGTCCTCAGACTTCCACTTTTCATTAAGTGCTTTTGCTAAATGAGTTTCCCATCTCTTCTGTTCCATGCAACCCTTCCTCCTAATTGATGCACACAGAAAAGTTTAAGGCCTAATGCAGATGTGTTACTGACAAGCTAACCAAATTTCACATTCACAAGCTAACCAAACTTTTCCATATGTACCTTAATGATGTAGGAATTAGACTGTTTTCTCTTATCTCTCTCATCATTAGGGGGAACATTTTATGAACTTGTTGAGTAAGGCCTGTCAGGAAAAAGAAGATAGGGCCTTGTCTTGTGGCTATCTCAAATGTCCAAAAATCTCTAAAGTGAAAGAGTTTTCTGAAAAGTCCCTGATAGAAAACACTAACTGAATGTTCTCTACCAGCTGGTGAAAGGACCAATGTTAATGAAAAGAAGATAAATATATTATGTACGGTATTATTTCTAGAATTTTCACTGATATGTAAAGGAAATGCATAACAATCAGAGTAAGAACTTTTTTCCTCTTTGCATAGGAGAAAATAAACTTGACCTGTTCTGCTGATGTCTTCTAGATTCAATGGTGTGTCTACTGTCCTTCCAACCCATCTGTCTTGCAAATGGAAAGAGCCAAAGTAAGCGTTCCACTTTCTTTGTTTTCTTTAATGGTCTCTGCAAGTACCAAAAAATATTTACTAAGCAAATCTGATAGATGCAAACACCGAAATTATTCTAATCAAACCAGTAAAGGTACAAACAATACAGAAAAAAAGGAAAGCTAATCATTGCAACAGGTAGAAGTACCTATGAAGAATGTTTTGGTTCCATAGGATAAAGGAAGATTTCTCATCTCCCTGAGCAGCATTTTGCTCCTGAAGCTGCCAGCTCTGCAGTTCACATCCGCTGCTACAAAATGCGAAATTCCTTTGTGCCTGATGCCACCTCATATTGTGGTACAGCAGGCCCACCCTGCATCTTCATGTAGTACAAAATCTGCAAAATCAACCTCAATTCCCAAATAACCCGGGTTACTAGAGTGGAAAATGACATGCTGCCTTGTACTCTGTGATGTGGCCAGAGTATCAAGAGGACACAGGCAATGAAAATTAGACATATATTTGCAATAGGACCATATATGACCATGCCATTGACCCAGTTCTTCCTGGAAACTTCAGTTGAACTTAACTAAAGGTAGTGTAATTTGAAGCTGTGTTTGCAATGTGTACTTAACTGAGCTAGACCATCTGCTGCACTGGAGCTCTGGGGGAGAGCAGATGTATCATAAGTGAAGAAGAAGTGCTTGCATTAATGCCTTTGTTAAGATTTTAAAGGTGAACTGCCATATACTCCCTTCAGATGCTTGCACTGGAACAGATCATTTTGCTCGTTTCTTTGAAGCTGCAAAAAGTCCTTTCAACAAGTAGGTTTCTTACCAGGTAAGGTTAAGCATATTAGCTTGAAGCACTTTGGCTACCAAAAACCAGTCAAAACTTCTATAGGGGAAAAGGGAATATCTGTAAATGCTCATTCACCAAGGCTGAAATGGTTTACAGAAAAACCAATTTGACAAAAGATTTTTGAAATGCAGTCAGTTTTGAGGGCAACCTGTCTTTCATTTGAAGTCTTTTGTTTAGCTGCCTTTCCCTCTTGTTCTCCTCTCTGCTTTGAGAACTGCACAAGAACCCCGAAGTAGATAGTTTGGCCAGATGGGTTGAGGCTCTCCCTTGAAATGCTGGGATGGCTGCTGAAAATACATATTTTTGTTCTGGGAACATTATGTCCCAGGTCTCAGCCCCTTTAGCCTCTTGCTGTTG
>VZTN01033438.1:0-11591 GCA_013400515.1 Erpornis zantholeuca | reverse complement strand
ATTAGTGCACTGAATGTGTGAGGAGTATTACCTTGGGGATCAAATCCAATCACAATCACACTCTGCCAGGCAGAGCTCTCCCAGGCACAGGTTGTCTGCTTGTAAAAACTGAGGATTGTTTGGTCACTCAGAGCACAGTTATCCCTATGTTTATTAAAAGGTGAAATTGCCTGAAAAAGGCATGTCTTCACAGCATGGCATGTCTTCTACTGGGCCAGGCAGGAAGAATTTTCAATCTCAAACAAAGAATAGCTTATTCACATCAACACCTTTGATTTCCTCTTATCAGCAGAGGCTACTGTCCCCATCTGTGACTCCTGGTATGGTAACAGCTAAAGTTTAGAAGAAAGTGACTCTATGTAACAGGAATATTCTTGCTTATGTGCCTCTATGTGACAGCAAAGCACTAAGAGTGATACAAATGAAGTGATACCAACAACCATAGCACATACATTAACTGCAGTAAGATAGTGTTGAGAGGTGGTTGGTTTGGTTTGTTGGGGATTTTTTTTGCTTTCTCCCTGTAAAAACACACACCAAAAGAAAAATCTGAGCACTCAGAAGCACAAGGGAAGGACTGCACCCTGACATCCAGTGTACAGGAAGGCAGGGTACTGACAGACACGTGGATAAATAGCCAGAGGCTCTCCTAGGCCCCAGCTAACTTGTAAACACATGTGGGTTCCACATGTTCACTTCTGATCTGAGGCTGGTTTCAGTCTCTAAATAAAAGGCTTGGCAAGCTTGTTGCTAGTCCTGGGGTCTCTCTTTTCCTATCAGCCCTGAGATGTCTGCTCCAGAGCCAGCCCACTCGTCCTGCAGCAAATGTACCTCTCCACTTGTGGCTGAGAGCTCCCACACCTCTCCCTCCACACAAGTGTCCTGTGGATGGCATAAGGCTTTAAAAACTGAAACTTAACTTTTTATTTAAGTCTCTTTATATCTGTATTTTCTTTGTTTTGCTTCTGAATTTTAAGATTGCATAAAAGATTAGCAAGCAAGGTTTCGAACAGAATGAAGTTTAGGAGGACTTAAATCTATTCTTTTACAGGCTTAAAATACTTTGCCATTTTAATTCTTTTTGTTCATAATCTATTCAGTTTTGGGTTTATCAGACCACATTTTTCACAAACATTACCAAGGGACTCCTGATCTCTTCTATTCAGATATATATTAAAGAAGCTAAGGAGCTCCAAGAATACTGATAAACACCCTCATTTGATCCAGAACCGTGGTTATTTTTATATCATCCAGATACATATAAACCTCTGAAATACTTTATACTGTAAACAGATTTTTAAAGTACAGTCCTAATGACAGAAGATTGGGAGGGGGATAAGTTAATGACAATTTTAGTACACTGAAGCCGTGCTTTCTGGGAGTTCAGATATGGTAACATGGATTTAGAGAACAGCCAAAGACTTTAATCTAGAGATACTGGCACAATCAACGCTCTGCTCCAGGCTTTCAGGCCAAAATATTTGCACGCAGTTTTACCTCAGCCTTCCCTTCCGCTGGAAACATCATGCCTGTCCTCATCAGCCAATTCTTAAAATGTGACAGATGTTCAAGCACTTTATAAATGGTCCTTGAAAATCAAGGCAGCTACTTCTTGATACACTTGAGGCCTGTCTCTGAAAAGTGGTGAAATATTTCTACAGCTCATACAACATCCCCAGTTCCTTCCATCATCAGAGCCAAGGATGGCTCATTTTTTCCACAAAATGCACTGCAGGAGTCTCAGATACCTGAACCAGCCCTAAACACAAGCTCTGAATGGTATCAGAGACCCAGGATACAGCAAATATTTTACTTGCCTAAGATACAATATATTTCCCTTTACCATGATCAGCCTCGTGTCCCTTAAACATGAGCAACTTTCACAACAGACACAGAGATGATAACATCCTAACAAATTATCTGATGGGCTTAATAATGCTCATGGGTACCTGTTTTTACCAGTGAAACCCTGTGCCTCTCGAAGATGATATTCACGTTTATAACATGAAAATTCATATTGTCATGTGATTATTCTTTTGTCACTATATTTCTGAAATCTATGAATTTGAAGGAGGAAACCAGTGGAAAAAGAACAGTGACTATTTCTAAGGTCCTAATTTTTGTACCTATTACTAACCCCTTTCAGGTTCATCTAAAATCCAGGTTTGATCATGCTCCTTCCTTTTTCTCTTATTTTCAACAACAAACAAAACACAAACAAAAAAAATAATTTAAACATGCCCAGACTAAAAATCTGAATTTCAGAGATTGCTGACACAGATTCAAGAGACGAAAACTGATTTTATGTAGAGGTGAAACATTAAAGCTAGCAAAACTCACCTAAAGGCTGAATTGCCTGTTGATGACCACCTGCCACCCAAATAGTTCTGGTCATTTTTGGTACAAACTCAAAGAGAAATCAAGGCTGCTTTCCTCCAGGCAGGCGTGCAGTCTTGCTACCATCTAGTGGATAAAACAGATCTTTGCACTAATTTCTTTCCATGCAGGGATTCAGATGTTACAACCATCTGTATCTACCTTAAAAATTTGTTTGCAGATCTTCTATTCATCAGCAAAACCGTGACAGGTGAGAAAATTATAAACTGATGCCAATAATGAAGCCCAAAAGAGTAGTTTTTGTGGGGTTTTTTTTTGTTTGTTTGTTTTTGTTTTTGTTTTTTTCCCAGATGAGTAGAAAGGTGCGATTTCTTTGCAACACAGACACAGTGCTTAATTCTATTTGAAATTTATACCTCTACTGATTTCAAAAGAGAAGTCTGGGAAGTATTAAATGTTGGCTCTTTCTGACAGTCAAGCACCAGCTTCGTAGGTCTCACTTGGTCTTGAAAGACTTTCATGGTGAACCATTCTGATATGGAAAATGAGGACTGATATCTAATGGCAAAAATTTAGTTGTACTGGATGTGGGACCTAAAGACAGATATTGCCTAGAGATCATTTGCTGCATTCTAAGTTTAACAGCTGAATGTAATCAGTGGAAGAAAATTAGAGAGATCTGTTCAGAGCATGAACTGGACAGCAATGAAAGGTAACAAACTATTTAACCATTGATCAAAGCTGTTTTCAATCTTCTCATTTTTGCATGGCAAATCTCATTGTCCCTTGCATTAGATGCATTTTTTTTATTCCATGCTGGAATAAAAATAGATGTACAATTTTATTCCATGCTGGAGAGCAACTTTTCTGGTAGATTTTTACCAGCAGCTTTTCTGGTGGATTTTTACTAACGCTGACACTGCCATCTAGTGACAGACACACAAATAAATAATAGAATTAGAATTCAGGAATGCTGAGTGCCTTGGAGCTTCTGGTAACTCTAGGAAGAAAGTCAGATTATTAATGAATCTTTCCACTTGGTCTTCTGAATTAATCTTTCCACATTTAAAACTGAACATAGGGAGTACTTAGAGATATTGAAAATAGTATTATTATTGAGAAGGATCTGCAGTGTGGAAAATTTTACTCACTCAGGTTTTCTAGGCAAGACAAAGTAGTTGTTTTGCAGTGTCTCAAGGCCATGCTCATAACTAGACCCCCACTGGAGCTTCCCTTAGTGAAGGTTAGCAAAGCTTTTAAGTTCTCTAAGCAAGCCAGAGGGATGTTTGGCAATACTGAAGTTATTTCTAGTTTTTCCAGCAATCAAGGCACTTAATATTTTACAGAAATTCTCTGACTCAGCCCAACAAGGAGAACAATACTAGCAATTTCCACAACCTTGTCTTTGCAATAATCTCATATAGCACTCTGCAGCTCGTTTCAAAAGTGATTTCTTCTCTTAGTAAAGGCATTTTAGGGTATATCCTAAATGTTCAATGTGATCTAGATGCCAAAAGACTTATTTAAAACTTTATACTGTCTTTTGGGATCCCTGACAATTACAACTGTTAGTGCTTATTTCTCCATGTGTTCCAGACCTTGAAGACTTCGCTTCTTGCCATAACCTTAGGGAAAAGTCTAGCCTAAAGGTAAGGCAAGCTGAAGTAAATATCATAAATGAAAGAAATGGTGGATTAAGAAATTCCACAGGAATGAATGAAGGAATCCTAGCCAATTAATAAATAGAATGAGTAATGCTCCAGAAAAGTGTGGGAATTAAAGTATTTTTCTCCCCCAGTTTTAAAAATTTGATATTATATGAGTGCTGCTTTAGACTCACAGAGTGACATAATAGGCTAGAAATAATGACTAAAATGGAAACATGCAAGTAAGATCAATCACATCTGTAACTCTTGGCAGGCCAAAATGTACAACCAACACGTGTGCAGTCTCCCTGCTGCCCATTCTGCTCCTGAGCCAATACCTGAGGCAATGTCCAGTGTATGAAATCATAAAACTAGAGACATTGTGGGGCTGCATTGTGCCAGGGAATGTATCACACAGCACAGAAAATAATGGTCTTGAACTAGAAAGTCCACACCAAAGCTTCAGGTTTGGGTCTCCTCCTGCCCCATAACCCCAAGAGGTATCACATGCTCCTGTTAACTGAGAAGAACCTGTCTTCAGCCTGCCAAGGAACAGAAACATCAGCTTCATCTAGAAGCTGACAAAGTCACAGGACTCCCTCAAACATGCAGTTTCAGGTCTACTAATGTTTGAAGTGTGCACTATGGCACAGTTTGAGCACCCTGCTGTAGTGAGAGGTGTCTTTACCCATGGCAGGGGGATTGGAATTAGATGGTCTTCACCCAAATTATTCCTAGGAGCCCATAACACAGTCACTTTATTGTTACATAGATAGAGATGTAGATGTTACAAAGATAGATGGTGATATATACAGATTTATCTATATATGACAAATTTATAATTTTTGATATAAACTTGAGTGAACATATATATACCTATTCTTTTTCCTTTCTGTAACAAAACCCCATATTTTTATGAGTTTACAGCTTGTAAAAACTGAATTACTTTAACTCACACCTGTAATTTCACTGAGCCTGCATTTATCCCAGTTTCCAATTTCCTATGTTTAATTTAGACTTCCAAGATAATTATTTTTTGTGCCAGGTTGTAGGAGTTTGGAAAGCCTGTCAGCTCTGAAACTGATACAGTTTTGATCTAGCTGTGCAGTGAGTTCCAGGTGTGATTTCCATGTTCAGATACAAAACCCCTCCAAAAGCACCTTGTAGCCAAACCCATACTGGTCTGGTCTCAATGCTCACTGCAGCAAGCTGCACTATAGAAGTCCTGAACTGCTATTATAAAAGCTTGAATTGTAGAATTAAGTCCTAAACTCATCTCTGAGAACAGTGCTGATGGCAAGAACTTCATCAACCACGAAAACCTGCAGCCACCAAGACTCTTACCAAAGTGGTAAAAGTGTCTACATCTTTCACTGACAGCCTCTCTCTTACATTGCCATATATTTTTAGACTCTTACCTAAATTACCAGAATGGAGGAGAAAACAAAACAGGCTTCCTTCCTCCAAATGATATGACAGAGCTGTCACTGGAACAGTGATCATAGGTTAAACAGAAATTCAAATTTATCAGTTCTTCCCAATATTTTTCACAGACATAAAATATCCACAGATCTCTGATGGACTCTTCAAGTTTTGCAAAGTAAGAACTGTAAGATGCATGGGTTTACCATCTCCAAGCACATAGATAGTAGGGCAAAATTCTTAAGAACCTATTTTTCTTTACCATATTTAACCTTAAACATTTCTAAGGCACTTCTAAGGCATTTCTAAGGTGTTTTTCTATTGTCAAGAACATAAAGCAGTAAGATTAAGGGGCAAGTATGAAAGGTATTTAGTCATAAAACTGAAACCAAAATTGATGAGGTCTGAGCCCTTAAATATTTTTTATACATGTCTGGTCAGTTGAAAGAAAGTAACAAGTCTATCCAGAAAGATTATTCCTTCTCATAATTTTTCCCTTAAAATTCATGAAGTTCCAAGATAGGTAAATATTTAGATTTCTTTACTTTGTAATTACTATGATAATTATTCTTTCAGAGAAACAACTGATGGAATTAAGCTAGCAAAAGCAACAGGATTAAACTCTCATGGTTTCAGGTTAACATTTATTCAAGGAGAACACAATGCTCTTTAGCAAAGATTTTTCCTGCTGTAATATATTCCCCTGTCATGCATCTCTGCAATTTAAAATGAGATTATACCAAGAAACAGCCCAGTGTAACAGGGAAGGTACTGGACTGTTTGTCTGTCTTTGATTAGCAGGTGGGATGGAGATGAAGAAAGAATTTAGACCCAGATAAAATTGTATATAATATTCAGCTTTTATATATTTTCAATAATTAGAATAAGACAGCCTGTTTCAGAGGTATTGTAAACATGAAAGATTATACATTATATAAAGATAGGTAGATTAAAAGCAGGCAAATAAATAATATCTCATGCTGAAATAAAAAGCCCTATGTGATAATGACATTAAAATAATTTGCACCAAAGAACAGGACCTTGAAACCTGGTGGTATCTTTTCAAAGTGAGACATATGGAATCCTAACAGCCTTAATTAATTCATGGAGATTATCTGTTTAGGTAATGGAGATCAACCAGTCTCTGGACACATGAGCAGAATTTAGGAGGATTTATCGAGTAACCAACTGGAATGACAGTCTGGCAAAGTTTCAAACTGCGAAATCAGAGCAGCTTAGCCTAGTGTTTGCCTGATTTTATTGCCTAGATAACAACTAGTGTCCCAAAAGCAAGCAGATTCATGGAGGAAACACAAGAGCAGGGTGGGATGTGCTGCCAGGGAGCCCAAAGGTCTCTCTGCCTCCAGGGTGGCTTTCCATGGCTCTGCTGCTAAGGAGAGGCTGCAGCAGGCGAGGGCAACCCAGGCTTCTGTAGATAGATCCCTTGGGGTGGATTAGAGTGAAACGACAATGAATGATCAGTGTTTGTAAACACACACATGTAGGGTTTATTGCAGAATGATTTGGTTGCAATAGAAAACATGTATATAGGCATTTTGGTTATTATTATCTGTAGTAAAATAACCACAGGAAAGCACGGCAACATGAAAGCACAAAACCATCCCCCAAGGGCATGCACAAGGGAAGAGAAAGAGATGAAAAGGACAAAAGCGTGAAGCACCATGGCTCATCAGCAAGAATGCACACTCTCAGGACACTTGCCAATGTCCATGGGGAGGGAGGGCCCCATAACCCAGTGGTGTGTGCAAGGGAGGGCAACTTATCTTGACAAGTGACACCATCCATCCCCACAGGATTCATCTCCCATCTCACTCTTAGCCCTCTGTCTTATGAGATCACCTCATGATAAAAGCTCACTTCTTCCATCTCAGTAAAGCACCCTGGGAGAATGTTTTGAGTCATTATCCCTTAACATTTCAGTGTCTCACACTGGTTTGATGCCCCTGCCATTGCATTCACATGGCCATGTGAAAGCTGGATGCTTAATTTTACCATATTCCAGACAGGAGATAAACACTGGGAAATAAAAAATAAATAAATTGAGAAACAAAACAAAATATAACTTTTGGAGAGATAGCTGTCTGAGGTGGACAGCTACAACTTGAGGCAGAAAGAAAGATCATAAACCTTTCCAACCAGAAGAAGGTATGAGCCATTAAAGCTACTGGAATTACTCAGTTTTAGATTAGGTGAGAAGCTACTCTTTCACGGTACCAAACAGACATCAGGTAAAAGGGAAATACCAAATTCTGTGCATTTGCATTGCTTTAGTCATGTCTGTGTGGTTCCACTTTGCTCGCTGCTCACTTGCTAAAACTAACTTTAGTTTGTGGAATTTTTTTTGTCTGCGTTGAACATAATTTGTTAGTTTCACATCTGAAGTGATACAATTGATAGCAGAATACAACCAGAAAAAATGTGTCTGAATCTGCTTTCTCATTTAGATATTTGTATTTAGGAAGTTTTTTGATTTTGTACTCAAGAGAAAAAGAATATTTCTCTTATGACTTTTGGAAGAGAGCTGCAGTAAAACCATATCCCAAAGTCAATACTAAAGTATTTTTGCTCCTATTACGTTCAGAGGTTAAATCCCATGTGAGTATCTACAGCACAACTTCTCTGTCTTAGAGAAAATTTTTGCAAGTACAGCAGGATTCTTCCAACAAAGGTTACAGACGTAGCAAAATAAATATTTTTTTCTAGAATATCTACCTATTCCTCTTTTTTTTTCTTTCATATTTTCAATACTAATCTCACAGCTGCCATGCTAAAAAAGTACAGTTTGCAGCTACAGGAATCAGACAGAGCAACTGACTTGTCCAAAGTGAAACAAAGTTCCAAATTACTGATATTAAAAGTCTGGAACAGCTACACCCTAGATGCTGGAGTAAGATCTGACAGCCCTAGTTAAGCTGTGGCTTTTTGAGAAGCAGATCAGAGTGATTCAGTTGTGTTTGTAGTGATTGTGTTGAATTGAAGATCTGATTTCAAGCCATTTCCTTGAGTTGACTAAATGTTTCTTTTCCATCTCCATTGCATATCAAAAAAAAAAAAAAATTGCATAAAAAAAATAAGATGGTTTTCTTTCATAAGGACGAAAAGAGATAGAAAGTATGGCATTACTTTAACACCAGAATCAAAGGTGCTAACAATAAGCAGTCGATAAGAAACATTTCATTCTTAGAGCCCTTTAATGTACATGAACATTTTCAATTTCCATCACCTGATTGGGAGCAAGATTGTAGACTGAGAAAAGAGTTCAGGCTTTCTTCTGAAAGCTTTGGAAACTTTTAAAAAATGTTTCTAATGTTTTAAGTTAAAAGTCTGATCACAATTTGTCTGTCTTATCCTCAGACCTCCACATCCACTTGAAGACACTCACTTTTAGTTCAATGGGACTTATTTTGAAAATATGTATTTGATCATGGGTCATTCAATAAGTGAATAATCCATTGAATTAATTCAGTTGTGGTAGTTTTGGGGACAAACCATTATTGTTATGATCTTACAAATTTTTCTGGGTTGTATTGATAGAAGTTCTTAAGAAAAATCTCAAAGTAGTTGTGAAGCAAGGGGGTTAGAGGTTAACTAATGATTTATTAAGAGCTGCTTACTAAAACAATGTATTTTGCTCAATGTTTGTCATGCTTGTCAGAAGTAGGATGGGAGGATGTAAGACTATTGATAAAAAGAAGAAATCGTGATTTGGTTCCTACTCTCTGATCCCTAAACTGGCCAAAACCAGCTTTGAATTTTGGACTGAGACCAAGGGACCAGGGAGCATGTGCAAGGAAGCGAGGTGAAAAGTTCAGCCTGAGGAAGACTAATTTACTTCATCCTGAGACCCCTGCCCAGGACCACCAGGAGGCACTGCACATGTGTGAGCCTGTGGAAATGACTTCTTAGCTCATTACAATATGAAGCTGGGACAGATCATGAGTATGCATAGGTGTATTGTGAAACCTACTGCATGTGAAACTTGTAACCTGATATACACTAAGCTGCCAGCACTCATGCTTTCGGAGGGATGATCCCCCATGCACCCAGCACTGAAATAAACATAACTTTACAACTTATGAGTTGTGGAGCCTTTCTGAGAATCAGTTGCACCTGAGTTTAAGACTCCATCTAGAGCCAAGTCCCATGATAGTTCAATTCAGTTGCCTAAACATCCTAATCTGTTGTCTAAGGGTTTCATTTTACTTCCAGGGCAGAGAAAGTGTAGTGCTCTAAGAGTTTCTGCTTGGTATATCATTTTATGATGTTTTTATTAGCAATAATTTTTTTTTCTTTTTTGTCTTTTTTTTAATATTTAGAAAACGTGACCTATTCTAGGTCCTTTGTCATATCTGTTGGCCTGTAAGAAAGTCCTGTAAATCTAAAAGTAGCAGAAATGTTATAAGCCCTTTGCAACTGCACTGACCCTCATGGGCCCATGGTGTGTTTAGCAGCCATGTGCTGATATCCCAAATATATTTGCTCTATCAGTTTCTGCTGACTCTGTTGCCTAGAATGCCATGACCTAAGAGATCTTGGACATCTGGCTTATATAGACAGCTAAATGTAGGTGTCTTCATCTTGAAATGAATCCCACACAAAGTAACAAATCAGTCATTGGTAAATGACAAGTTTGTCATCATATGTCATCTATGATTTCTGAAAAAAACCTAGAATAATACTTCATAATTAATTAAGTAAAATCACTTTTCTTCTTCAGAAATAGTCTCTCAACCTGATTAAAAATATGGCAGTTGTGGAAATGAAAAGAAACATTTGAAAGGAGTAACTCACACTTTCCATAATTTTCGTTATATATCTCAGTGCCCAAATCCAGAAGATAGAGGGTATTGAATTGCTACAGCCATGTTTAATAAAGAGCATTATGTTGTTTTAAAGATAAAACACTGAAGAAGACATTGGATCTGAGCTGTGGAGAAAGGACAAAGAAACCAAAAAACTACTACCACTAATTGAGGAGATGGGAAAGAGGAAGAAGAGAGGGAAAGGAACTGAGGCAGGCATTTCCCCAGGACCCTCTGGAAAGACCACACTGAGCACCTGGCTGGTGATAGTTCATGCATCCATGTCTTGTTCATGCACATTAGTAACAAGAATAAGCAGCAAAGATGCAAGTGGATGAAGACTGAGACACATGGACACAAAGCCACTGGTCTGGCACTGTGGAGGTCTCATGGGAATCATTAACTGCCAATTACCATTATGTGATTAAAAACTAATCTGCGAGAACACAAAGTGAAGACAAACATAGCAATTGCCAAGCTGAGGAACCCTGAGTGATCTCCTTGGAACTCAGGAGGATGGTGGGAATGTTGTTCCTGGTGGGAAGCTCAACAAGAACCAAGGACCTCAGAACACCTTGCAGAGCCCTTTACCTCCCGCTCTCCTACCTTGAGAGTGATGGAGTCACTGCCTGCACAGGTCTCGTTATGGGATACCTGGAGAGGCAGTACTTGAGGATTGCATAAAGCAATTATGGGATATTTCAAAGGAATTGTGGCAATGTGTGCTATATTATAGGATGCTTAGGGAAGGAATGGAAGTGGGAAAGGGAGCTGTCAAGGTGGATTATGAGGGAACAAGCAAGAAAGAATAGAGAGAAAAGGCAATAAAACAAGCTGATCAGGTATAATTGTCTTAACTGTCTGTTGTTGTTACACATGTCAAGCTGCCTTTCATAATTGCAGTTTGCACTGTGTTCCCATGAAATCCTCTTTCTAGTTCTGTATGGGAGTGCACTCTATTCTCAGTATGTGTGAAAGCTGATGAAATTCAAACTCAGTTAGACAGCAAGGAGCATAAAAAGTACCAGTTACAGGATAAAAGAGACCAAATACTGGAGCACAGCTGCAAATCTCTGGGGCTTGTATGTCTATGTCCCAGCAACTGGGGGAACCTGGACAGCTGGGAAGCAGCCACTGGGTGGGCTGAGTATCCAAGGCTCACTGTAAGAGTGATTAATGTTTTGTATGTGTATAGGTTTATTTTCCACCACTGGATTTCCATACCAATCACCAGAAATCAAGAATGTGATCAGGCCATCCACACTGCTCCTGTTTGTGTGAGTGCTGTGTGCATTTCTGTGGGGGCTGGCACTGCCCTGCTGTTTGTGCTGATGTGGGTGGCAGCTGAGCATGTGTGTGTGTG
>VZTN01033437.1:0-30666 GCA_013400515.1 Erpornis zantholeuca | reverse complement strand
ACTGTTGGGGAAACAAATAAACAACAACATCTACTACCATGGATGTCTGGATTTCTGATGAATGTTCATCAATACCATGTGATAATAATAGTGGCCAGAACGGCCAAAAATTAAATTCATTCTCTGATATATGATCAAGCACTTAATTTTGGTTCTTTTTCAGATTATCTTCAGAAAAACTACACTTCAAGGCACATGTGTTTTAAAATCGGATTTACTTCAGTTTTGTGGTGGATTTTTTGGTTTTGTTTTAATAATTGGATTATATTTCTATCTATTGATCTAAGAAAGGAGAAATCCTTTTCTAAATGTCCATCATTTCAATAATCACTCATGACTTTATGTAATTGTTCATTAATGACAAAAAAAAGAAATTCCTAGTCTCTAAAAGTATGGAGGGCTGGGGTTTTTATTGGTAAAACCATAAAAATGCTTCAATCCAGGGTTTTACTTGTAACTGCTTTTCAGTTTGGATTCCTCTCGTTTTGGGGATATTTTAGGTACTATTCTGAGCTGACAGGAACATAAGGGCATATAAGTGGTCTAGGTTTTTCTATTGTTATAAGTTTTATGTGATGTATTGGAATTCTTTGGAATGCTGTATTTCCAACAATTAGATTAACAAAGATCACACTTATTGTCATGCAGAAGTGATGTGTCTCAGATCGGTGGATTTGTGAACTAAAGCTATGCCCTTTACTCTGAAAGTTCAGAAAAGGATTGCACTTTTTTGGCCATTAATACTTAAATAGAAATATTAAATTTCAAAGTTGCATTTCTGCTGTCTTGGCAGCGAGTAGGCAAAGGACATTGGGAAGGCTTAGTGTGCCACAGAGTCTACAAAGTGTTCACAGCTTCTCTTTTCCAAAAACACATTTCTAACCTTTATTTTGACCTTATACTCCTCACAGACCTCTTGTATCTGCATGTAAAAATCCATTTTTTTATGACTTTTACCTCTCTTTAACTTAAAGGGTTCATTATTTCTGTCTTTTGAAACTACTTTATGTCTTTAAGAGGCATTGGAATCTATATTTCACTGGACTACAGCATCTAGAAACAGGAAAATAGAAATGTTTTTATTATAGTTCTAGGAACAAACATTGTTTATTTAAAGGACTTTATTTTTCTCTGAATATAAAATGGCCCCTTAATGTTATCTCTTTTGCATTTCTCTTGAGCAAATCTGATTTAATTTATGCTAAACATAATGGGACACCTGTGTGTGCTGGATGAAAACTAGAGTATATAATATTAGATGGAGAAATGTCACATCCTAAGCACAGAAAACAAGCAGCAAAGCACTGGAGTGTCTTTTAACCTTTTTGTTGTAATTATGGAGTCAAGAAATCTTTGAAAACAAAAATATTTATGACAGCTTTAGCAGGTAATGAGTGACCAATAAAGAAAAAAGAGTATAAAGAAAAGAATTTCTATGCTGTTTTGCCAAAGCATGAGATATTTTTAACCAGATTATCATGGGTACTGAAGTCCATGCAAAGAAACCTAGTGGATAGACATAAATATTAAGAATAACGTAATTGACTTACTTTTTCAGTCTCAGAAATACTAAATTGGATATGTCATAAACTATTGCACTGACTATGTATCAAGGAAAGATTATAATAGAACCATCTGGCAGTTTTTGATTTTTCTATGAGAAAGTGTTCTGAGGCTTTTTAAAGAGTACAATACTTGATATTTTGAAATTTCTTAATTTAGATGCAAGAAGATCTAACACTTTTCTGAGTTTTAGATCTCCAAGTATGGAACCAGCTACAGGTTGTGCAAATAATGCTGTTCTTTGAAAAAAGGATTCAGTTTTAACTTTATTTTTGGGGATTTTTAAGGGATTTTTTTTTGTTTTTTTTCTAGTTTTGGGTCCATTGTCCTGTTGAAATTATATTCCTGTATTATTTATACCAGAATGCCCCTCAGGAGAATTATGCGCTAAAGAATGGTGATGGGATAGAATTTCACAGCTTAAATATAAGAAAACGTATGACAATTTTTTTTAAGATGGCATACCAACAATAAGGAAAAAAAGCCTGCCTTTCCTAATGTATCTGTGAGTCAACAACTTGATCTAGGCTGAGAAAAATTAAATATGACCCTAAGACATGTCACATGTGAAGTATCTCCTCTGAAGTTCAGGGCTACAGACTTTATTAAATATGGAATTAATTCATTTCTTAAGAAAAAAGAAAACATAAAATAATCAGCCTGTCTTACAGGGTGAAATTAAAGCAGAAGGATAAGGGAGGTGTCATTGCTTCTGTAACTATTGCAAATGGATATACATCATGGAGAGAAAATATCTATATAAGGAACAAAGACTACGTCAAAGCAGATAAGCCTAATTACATGTGGGCTGAAAACTGCAGAAGGTTTCTAGCCATCAGAGGGAGAGTTTACAGCTCTGAATAAGTGAAGTAAAAGCCAAGAAGTTTATTTGTTGTTAAGAGGGAGTTGAAGAAATCTGCAAAAGGCAGTATGAGATGTGGTGGCCTGTGAAGGAAGTGGTCTGAGCCCAATGCAAGGGAGCTGCCTTCTGATCCTGTAGCAGTGGGTTGATGTAATCCTCTAGGCTGCTGTGTACTTCTCAAAAAGAGGGACATCATAATGACACTTATGCAGTTACAGAGGCTTAACTGTGTCAGAAGAACAAATTTAAGATGTCTTAAAGTGAGAGCATTTCTTGAGGCTCATCCTCAACTGTGGAGAAAGGCACTATGAGGAAAAGATTGAGCTTTTCCATGTATATACTACTGGTTGTCCCCATTTTTTCTCATTACCACTGCTCTTTGGAGTCCTCTTGGTGGAGCTGGCTGTTGATGAAATTTGCATCTGTTGTAATGTTGAGTATGCAGAACACTGTATGGGGGGGAGAGATTGAATTTCACATAGGAAAAGGCTGTAATTGCATCTTTCCCTACCCTCTCATCTAGAGCAAAGTTTTATTATCAACTTCAATGACAAACAGGTGGATACCAAGCTCATTAGAAGTGGGGCTGCAAACAGTTGCTTTGGAAAGGAAAGAGAGAATATAAAAAAGAATAGTGTTGTAAACAACACACTGAAATATTGTTTGAGTGGGATCAATACGTGAGTTCGCTAGATCCAGCAGTGCTAAGGAGAAACACAGATTTCAGTTCATAAAGTTTATTAGCTCTTTATTTCTCTTACTTCGAAGTAGTAGTGATGGATTGATCAGTTACACTTGGAAAGATGGACAGAAATGAGCTGGCTTGCCCCAGCTACAGCTGTGGCTGGTGGTGGCAATGAGAACAGGAATCTACTCCAGTAACAGCCTGGTCTCTCACCATCTGGCCCTTTGGCTCCGTAATGTGCTGACACTGCAGCCTCTTTTCGAACCAGCTGGCAAGCATTGCTTTGGCTTCCACCTTCCTCCCAGGAACAGAGCCTGCCAGTCTCCAACAGTGACAGGAAAACACTGAGCTATCCTCTAAAGCCATTAAGATGTGCTAGGACAGCTCAGTTCCTAACATGCTTTCCAGAGCTCTTGAGATGGGATGTACTCACTTCTACAGCTCAGCATGTATTTTCAGTGGATATATTAAAAGTGTTCTACAATGCAAAGCTGAGGTATAAAGAAAAGGTAAGTTTTCATGTTAAAACACAGAGATAAGGACGAACCTTGAGTACACAGAGTTTTGTGGGTAGGTTGGAGGGTTTTTTTATTCCTGCCAGTAAGTCAATGTATGTCTCAGAGAGACACTATGGCCAAAATCAGCACAGCAACTTCAGGCGTCGACAGACATGATCTTGTTTTCAAGGCTCAGAGCATCTACAGTACCAGTTAACATTAAGATGAGCAGCACACTTTCAATTCCTCAGTAATAAATAAGAAATATCTCATGAGGATAAAGCTTAATTAGTTAAGAGTCAAATTTCCTTCTATGTTTCCCCTTACTTCTTCAAAGTGGTTTTACAATCTGTCAAGAGATTCATAGCTGGGAAATACATATTAATGATAAAATTTTACCAACTGAACCAAGAATCCAGATGGCTTAGCTCAGAGGAAATGCTTGCTCCATCCTGCCTGTGGACAGGATCATTAGACAAAGTTTTTGTTGTCTCTCACATGGAGCTTGAGATGCAGACAGGCTTGCTTATAACACACACAGCATTGTACTCAAGTACTTCAAGCTTGGTGAGGACTGTGCAATATTCAAATATTGTTGTTCTCCTTTTACAACTGAGAAAAAAATTAACTGCATTGTCCAAATTAGACAAGTATTTTTATATCATACTAAAGGACAATTTTCTTCAGCCTCATCTATGGTCTACATCCAAATCTTCCTAATCAAGAGTAGTTCTGGTTTTAAAGAGTTTTTCAGGCCAAAACGAGTGTTAAAGTTTAAAAAAGTTTCTTCTGATGGTTCTCCATTGTCAGTTTAGCTGACTAATGTCATTCACTCTATATTCCTTGAATATTTTGTTTATCATTAGAAAAAGTGTTTTCCTTTTTCATGTTAAGTAGGTACACAATGTAAACAAAAATGTTTAAATCAAATTAAATCTGAAGTCTTGGAACATGATAAATTGGTTGCTCAAAAGCAGTGATTGCTTTAAGAGGCCAGCATCATGCAATGTATTTTAACTCATTAGCATGAAGAAATTGAACAATATTAGAACAGACTGAAACTTCATTATATCAAAATCATAAGGATGATCCAAGGGCTGGACCACAGGCTGAGTCTTGGAGTTGTTCGGCTTGGAGAAGAGAAGGCTCTAGGGAGACCTTACAACAATCTTCCTGTGCTTAAAGGAGCTGCAAGAGAGCTGGAGAGGGACATTTCACAAGAGCATGGAGAGATAGGACAAGGGGGTATAGCCTAAGATGAAGGAGACTAGGTTTAGATTAGATACTAGGAAGAAAGTCTTTACTGTGAAGGTGTTGAGGTGATGGATGCCCCATCCCTGGAAGTGTTCAAGGCCAGGTTGGATGGGGCTTTGAGCAATCTGGTCTGGTGGAAGCTGTCTCTGTTCAAGGCAGGGGAGATGGAACAAGATTATCTTTTTGGTCCCTTCCAACCCAAACCATTCTATGATTGCACGAAAATACCAATGTCTGTAATTCCCACACAGCAGCAAATAAAGACCTCAGTGACCTTTCTGTTGACCTCAGTGAAGAAACACTCCCTCTAGTCTTCACTGTTTCTGATAATAAGGAATCTTATAGGCCCCACAACTTACATGCTCTAATGGCTGATACACACTCAATATTTTGCACTGTTACATTGGGGAAATACCTTTCTACATAAAACCACACTCTGATGTTCTGACAAATGATTGAAAGAGCAAATGCAATGTGCTATGTTTGCCTTAGAAAAAAGTTGTGTCTTAATTGATGTGTGTTATGTGAGGAGTTTGTTAAGAAAAGAGTCCAAACTCTGTAACTTTTCCATAATTTAGGTAATATTGTAGGCATAGCAGGAGTATGAGTGCATTTCATGGGATATCGACGTGACTTTGTGCACAACTGTTTAAACAGGATGTGGCATATTTATCAGAGGCCAATTCACACTACTAAATATGATTGAATTAGAACAAATTAAATGCATTTAAAAGAGGAGAAGAGAGATTTTCCTGTGACTTTTGAATAGATAATCTATTTGTCATGTTGCAATGATTAAATATTGTGACATCAAAAATATTAAATATGCCAAATTTTATCTGCATCAGGGCATGGACAACTAAAACACAACTCTCTAGTAGCACTGGAGAAAGCAATGAAGAAACAAATGGGGGAAAATATTTGTCATTCAAAATGTCTCGCTAATGACTAAGTAAATATGTTGTTATAGGTGAAAGTATTGAAAAGTAAGTAAGATGTAGGTAATAATCCACAAGCACAGCAGGATGCATTGAGCCATTTATTACTGACCAAAAGTCATCACATACAAAGTAATTGTTTAATAATTTTATCTTTTAATTGATGAAGGCTGTTCTCTTCAAGTCTACATCCTTTACTGGTTTTTTTCCACAGTGGCAGCTCTGAATTCTTGTGGAATGTTGTTACGGTAAAGTTTTAAAAAAATTTAATCAGCATTTTGCATAAATCAATTATTGTCATGTATTCAGTTCACTTTTTCCTTCTAGTTTCTTCAGTTATTCAGGGATAAATGTTTCATGACAGCTTCTATTTCTTGAGTTCTGATTTCTGTCTTTATATGATAATTGAGGCAGTTATGATGCTATTTCTGTAGAAGACTCACTTGGGGTTATCTCTCTCCCTCTCTCTGTATAGTTTACGTATTTATGCTTATCCTTGTTACCGTTGAGTGTCTTAAATTTGGCTAATCTGTATCTAGTGGAATTTTATACTTCATGTGCTGAAATTCAGGCATTTTCAGATACATTTTTACACTTGACATAACTTTTCTGCAGCTTGCTTTGGCATTTTACTCCCCAAACCCAAGAGATTCTCTAGATTTGCTTGCGCATGAAACTGTTTTGAAGTCCTAAAAAGACAGAAAAGTTTTGCAGATCTATGCCTAGAATTTTGTGCAGTATGCCTAGTGTGACCATTACCTGGAGATAATTTATTTCTACTAAGATCAAAATAGAAAAACAACAAAAAAAAGGGTGAGGTCCCCAGTGCTTTCCCAAAGTATTCATAAAAGGAAAATGAATGGTAACACATCTCACCAGAACCAAATCTATATCTCAGATTCTCCTCTTTCTGGAGGATCTATGAGGAAGGTACATAGCTTGAGGGTCTCGTGATGAGGAGAGATGGACAGAGCACAAAAAGAGTAGCAGATATTATATTGAGAAACTGGTTTTGTTTACAGTGTCGAGAGGCAGGGAATGGGGTGTTTTCTTGTGCTTTTTGGAGGGAATTATTTTGAAAAGTCATGAGCTTTCAATAAATTCCCAGTAATGTGCAACACTCCTCACCTTTTCATCAGATGCAATTATCAGATAGAAGTATGAAAAGGTGTGAGGTGCTGTGTGTCACAGAAAATGTACCCAAAGGGTGTAGCTGCACAGAGAGTGGAGGGGAGTTTAGGGGAAATAGGACAAGCATATGCTGACAAACCACTTCAGAAGTGAAAGGATAGGGAGGAGGTGTAATTTGCCCTCACTTTGCAGTCTGCTCCACATCCTGCACAGGACATGCTGAGAAATGAAACTCGAGGGAGCCAAAAGAGGGATATTTGTGCAGACTAAGTTCTTGCATTAAGATACCAGCATCTCTAGAGCTCCTACATGGCGGGGGGAGAGAAGGGAACAGGAACACTGAGAAAGTGAAAGAAGCAATTCTCCTCCAAAGCACAATTTACAGCAGGAGGATGATATTTTCCCTGCTGTACTGTGACTTGGGGCATAAACTAATCACAGTGTGTCTATATTGATGTGGCATTTTGAAATTACGTAAAAGTTTTGAAGTGAGTTGAAACTAAATATTTTCCTCTCAAAAAATGATTCCTTCGCTTCACCTGTGTATTTAATTACACATGTATAACATTATATATATAATCTGATGGCTTGTAAGTTTACTGTAATGTTTAGTCAATTTTAATACAAATAGATATAATTACAACTAGTACACTTTACTGAAAAAGGAATTTTATAGGAGTAAGCATAATTATAAGTGTATGCCCTCTTCAAAGACAAAATAAAAACTAAGTACTATAAAACCAGTAATAAAATATGTAGAAAAGAGAATTTGTCATAAACCAGCACACTCTGGGGTAGTGAGTTCTAATGCTTCCTTTCGTAATGGAGGCTTTTCATAACATCCTAAATATTTGTGTTTAAATGGTAGCAGATATTCTTTCATTTTTTCTCTGTGGTTGAATAGCACCTGACCCTGCTCATTCATCAGTATGAACAGATTAATACTGACTACAGTAGTAATTAACTTCACTGGAGACTGCATGTAAGCTTGTATGGTTTCAAGAAAGGGAAGCAATATCTGTGTTTACTTAAAAACTTCTTTTGTAACACCTTTGTAAGTCTAAAAGGTTTGATGCTACTAGAAAAAGTAAGGGCAAGACCAACATTCTGACCTCCTGATGGATAAAACACTAAATGAGTGTCCCTTATAATTTCTCAGATATATTCTGAAAGTGATTCCAGTCCTAAAAACTTCCAAAACCAGCCAACAGAAGTGTTCAAATAATTCTTTACCTGAGATTACAAATTTGTCAAGCCAGGAAAACAAAAAAAAAAAAAAAAAAGAAGATACCAATTGCAAAGTCCTTTTCTTCAAGCTTTGTAGAGAAAAAAGGGACAAATAGCCTTTTTATCTTTGGTAGGATGTTATATATTAACACAAAAATTGACAGGTGTGTTGGCATTAGGAAGATAAGAAACTACAGAAGTCATGTACAATACCACACCACCACACCTCAATTTTTATTACTTTTGGCACGTTCTGTATCTGTAATTTGCACCTGCAAAGATTTTGCTATTGTTTTGTAGCTTGTCAATCTCTCTGCTTGCTTGGTACACATCTTCCTTGTAACTGGAAATTTATCCAAAGCTTTTTAGAACTGTCTGAAGTTATAGTAGAAACAAAATGTGCAACAAACTACCATGATCAAATTATGAAAGTAAATGCTGTAACATTTTTTCACATACTGAGTTCTCCCTCCAGACAGGTAGAAAACTTAAAGCAGAATCATACTACATTTGTTCTGAAATATAATTTTAAACTAGTAAAACTGTGTATTGGTTTTTCATATGGGTATCCTCTTAATGGTAGAAAAATTGATGACCAAACCTTGAAAAAGGCCACTGAAAATGTTTGTTGTGAGCAGCATGCAGACACCCTTCTCACCTTAAATGGGATGCTGCAGTCTTCTTCTGCTTTCTGTTGACCTCTTAGAGAGGTATCCCACTGTTCTGCAGAAAAGGCTTATGTGAAAATTGTTACATGATATAATAACTTTCCTAATTGCACATAAAATTCACCTTGAAACAATTGACAGGTTCCTAAGCCTAAGCCATGGTCTGGCTCTCACCATTGTGCAGCTGCCCAGCGCTGCTGCTCAAGGGCAGTGTGATAACTGTCCTTAACTTTGACATGTCCAGGGAAAAGGCACTTTGCAGGAAAGAGACATGAGAGAAAGGACATCTGAAAAATATCCTGTAGTGTTCTTGGAAAGGACCAATTTGATTATCTGGCCCAAATACTGGTAATGTTTGTTCATAACAGTGAAGTATTTTATATCTCTTTTGCTACTTTTGCATCATAACTTCCTATGGCTTCTTGCAGTGAAGCAGCTGTAAAAGTGGTAAGAAATACTTAGCATGGTGTCTGATCTCTTTCCAGGTCATCCTGTAGTGATTTTCTGCACAGCCCAGCTCATCTCTAAGATGAAGTTTGGAGACTGAAGGGAAATTAGAAGCATCGAAAAATGGATTGTCATCCTCTTCCATACAGAGTAAGTTACCATTGATGAAGTCTGACAAATTACATATATTTTGTATTATTAGAACCGTGAGTTAAACATGATTTTCCAACCAATTTCAGTATGTTTCCACTCTAAACATAAAAGAAAATATGCTTATATTCTTGTAAGCACCTGGAAGAGATAGGCTTATATGCTTAGTTTACCTGAAAAAGCCCTGCTGCCACAGCTATTAAAAGAAAAACGGAAAAAGATGTCATGTGCACATTTCACTTGTATAGTTACTGTCAAAATTTTATTTCTCTGTTTTTATTTAAGAGTCTCATTTAGCTCATTTAGAATGTAGTATACCCTTCTGTTCAAAGCTATTGCTTCCTCTTTATAAACTGATACTAACACTGCAAAGCTAAGTACTGACTGGAAAACCAAATAAAAGAAATATTTTGGAAATTATGCACCATATTTTTTTTAAATTGCCATTTACTAAGTAACATCATGACAAGCTGTTAACAGAATGAATTAAAGACATATGGCAGCCTTGTCTATATAACACATTCATCAGTCATCACATTCTGCTCTCATTAAATCCATTATATCATGTTTGTAAAGTCAGTACAAATTATATATATATATGTGTGTGTGTGTATACTAATTAGAATTTCAAGGCTCTTTACCAGTCAGAGTACATTGCCCTTTTGATACTGTTTTTGGTTCCTAGGCGTTGCATACTCTGTTGCTGATAAAGAAGTCAGCACATAATTTTTGAAAGTTCATGGTGTACTTAATTTGTTTGACCAGTACTACCAAAACCTTAGAAGTATAAATATTTGTTATATTTGTATAATGTGAAAAAAGCAGTAACACTGAATTTATTAATTGCTAAAATTAGTCATTTTAGCTGCTAAAATAAGCCAGAGGTAGCAGTGTTTCCTAACACACAGCCCTTTTTTCCTCTGGTGTAAAAACAAGTCTAAGAACACTATTCACATGAACAGAAAGGTGCATTTAATTCCTAGTTATGGACATATTAACTAAAAAAATAAAATTAAAGCAAATTAAATGACCATCAAGCCTAAAGTCTGAAAACCCAATTTATTAAATTTTCCACTTCTCCCTCCTCTTCAATCTGGACTCAGTCATATAGATGATATTATTTACAAGAAAACAAAACAGATATGCTGTAAGTCTACCCCTTTTCTTTGATTTTTACCTTCGAATTTTGCAGATAGGAAATACAGTTTTGGGCTTCTTATTGCAAGAAGGACATTGAGGTGCTGGAATGTGTCCAGAGAAGGACAACAGAGCTGTTGAAGGGTCTGGAGGACAAATCTTATGAGGAGCAGCTGAGGGAGCTGGGGGAAAGAAGTCTCAGAGGAGACCTCATCACTGTCTACAGCTGCCTGAAAGGAGGCTGTAGTCAGATGGAGGTCAGGTTCTTCTCCCAAGTAGCAAGTTGTAGGGTAAGGAGAAATGACCTCAAGTCAGGCAGGGGAAGATTTAGATTGGATATTAGGAAAAATTTCTTCACAAAAAGAAGAACTGTAACAGGCTACCCAGGGAAGCTGTTGAGTCACTGTCCCTGGAGGTTTTTAAAAGATGTGTAAATATGTCACTTAGAGCCATGGTTTAGTGGTGGACTTGGCAATGGCTTTTAACAGCTGACTTAATGATTTTAGAGGACTTTTCCAACATAAACGACTCTATTATTCTATACAGAGTAATTGAATCAGCACTCAAGTCAGGAATGGCCATAAAATTACTTTCATGTTTCTCAATACAAAGGAGGTGGAAGTAATATTAGTCTTATCTAGGTAGAAATTCATTATGCAAAACCCTTTTAAGTCTTCAGATATCAAAGATTTTGAACTTTAGGGTAACAACAGTTCAGGCTTCTTGCTCTGCAATTGTGTTTATCAGGTGGTATGACTTACATATGAATGCTTGCCAACTTGTACATTTCTGCCAACAGAGCAAAGACAAGAATTAGATAGAGCACTCTGTATCTCATCAAACAGGTGTGACCATGCTCTCCTAGTCCATAGGATTCAGGCTGTTAGTGTCAGGCTGAGTCAAATGTTTACCCAATGCCAAACTCAGTTTGAAGCAACACTGACACCTGAAAAAAACAGCTACCATCTGTGGGTAAAAAAAAATATGAATTACATTTAATTTCTTGTTCTGTACTCACTGCACAAGATGTTTTGATGGTAAATATTCCTGTATTTTTCTTGTACATAGTTTAAGAAACATAAGAGTAATGCAGATTATTCCATTAGGTTTATTACTATTATTCAAATTTCCTCTGAGAATTTTATACTGTAATCCTCCCCTAAAATCTTACCATTCATTGCATCTTATTCTAAGCAACTGCCTAGCTGATTGTACATATTTAATATAGGCATATATGTGCACACATCTATACGTCACTGTACACTCTATATAGTTGTATTTATAACTAATTTTGGAAACAAGTGAATGAGTAATTTCTGGTTTTCTGCCTTTAATTCTTCTTTATCTATATTGCCATCCAGAAGCTGTTCTGTTTCATTGCTGCACTTGGAGACAAATCTACAGACGTCTAATATGGAAAACCAGTGTCACAGAACTCTTCTCTCAGTTCTGTCCCCTAGGCTATTTATGCCAGAAAACTGGACAGCAGCACAGATATATCTGAGACATCAGGGGAGAAGGAGTTTCTGTACAGTCATGGACAGCCACATGAGGGACTCTGACCTGTATCATTTTATCTACTTCAGCATAAATCATGCATTCTTTATTCAACAGCATTTAAATAATGTAGAATACATTCTCTCTTCTTGAACTTCCCAGGAAAACCCCAATTTAACATCTCTTGTTTAAAATGTAAGTAATAATTTGAACAGAAACCAGGATGCCATATGAATATATTTTCATTAAATTCATTATATAATATTTAATAATTTTTATTAAATTCCAAATTTTTTGCAAGACAGAGCAGGGAATGGAAGCATGGTTATTATCTTTCCCAATGTCTCCTTTCTCCTTTTTCTTCACTTAAGAGAGTGAAGAAAAACCACGTGTCATCTCTTTTGCAGACTGACTTCATATTTTGAATATCACACATCATATATTTTTCTTTCTCCAATACAGTAAAGTAAATTGATGTTCATTATAAACATGACAATGGATGTGCATGTAAACGGTCTGAGTCCTGCAAACACTGTGATCTGCACATATTTCCAACCTCAGGCTTTTACTCTGCTTGGGGACTAAAGTGTCTCAGTACCACAGATATGTGTGTAGAAAAGTAATTTTAACAAGTTCTGTAGTAATCGAGATCTCGGCAATTCCCACAGTAGCTGGGATCTTCAGGCTGGTAATGCATTTACACATAGAATATAAGTAGGGCATAACCGGAAAAGGCTGTGAAAATTAATACAGTACAGTAAAATGAAAACTTGTGCGTACATCTCCTCCTCTCAATTCTGCTTGCTTTCAAGTTGTCAAAAGAATTTATGACTCCTTCCTCTCATCTTGTCATTCCTTCCCTTTAAATTCTCTTTACAATATCATGTACCATCTTTTCTCCCTGCTGTTTAATCTCAGTCCTCCTGATATTCACGAAGTTTCTAGCTAACAACATTGTTCTTACATGCTTGATAGTTACTTCTATTCTTTCTCTCATGCTATCCTTTTGCAGCTGGGGGACAATCCTGATTATAAAATATAAAGTCTCTTGCTTTGTTCCTGCAAACTGGTTTCAAAATTCCTCTTATTTTCTTTGTATCCAACAAGGAAATAATGAGTAGACAGGTGATGAACAGAAGAATTTACTTTTCTAATAAAACAACAAGGAGATATATCTAAGGCAAAATATAAACAATGTCGCTAAAAAGCTCCGTGGACTTCCATGCGAAAATTTTCTTATGTTTTGTCACTTCGCTTCCTTTGTATCGATAGAATATAATCAAGATTCCTTTTTAATTAATCCTTTAAAAGAGAAGGAGCCTGGCAGTAGATCCTGAGCTTTAGTTTGTCATGTGTGCTTTTTCAGAAAGTACCATTTGCTTACACGCCTCGGGTGCATCTACCCCTGCCTGACCCTGACCACGACCGGCTGTGTGCTGACACATCTTCCTTCAGCTTCTGGTAATGCAGAAGCAGCCCCTGGAGCCACTGCTGGGAATCACTGCCTGTTTGATGACTACCTGTGTTATACTGCACACTTTCTCCTGACCTGCTGGTGAAATCAAACAGGCTGCTTTCTGGCCAGGGAACAAGAAAGGGCATCCTTCTTTTCCTGATTTACCCATTTGCTTTTTCCTTTCCTTCTACCACGGGCAGACTACTTGCTTTTTTTTTTTTGAAAAAGCCCACTAGTGAGAGAGACAGAAAAAATATGCAAAGTGAATATCAATGGGAAAACATCAGTTCCCATATTTTTAACCACCCGAGTTAACGTTTGATCCACTGTGGTGGTGAGGTTTGTCTGATCTCTGGAATGTTATTAACTTCTACTGTTAAAATTTACAGGTGCATACTAAAGCACGAAAAAGACAAACACTTCAGACAAAATTGTATGTAAAGCCTATTATTTCTAAGTCTAGATTTTAATATTTCTAAGTTTTCACTTGTAATCACAGATTTTTTAAAAGGAAATATATATTTGAGAAGACTGTCCTTAATAAGAATTCGTTATTCTTAACGAGAATAGATGAATATAACTTCTTGATATTCAAGAAGACCAAGAAAGAAAAAAAAAAAAAATCTAGATATTAATCCAAATTTTCCAAGAAGTGTTTGTTAATGATAAGTACAATCTGCACCTCATAATTAAATGGAACAGCAAAAAATTTTGATGTTATTCCTAAAAAATATTTTTCACTGTAAAATTATAATATTTTCATTTAAAATTGTAACATCTGTCTTGTGAAAGAAAGACTGAAGAGTATACCTAGAGAAGGTAATGTAGAATTTAAAAAATTATTTGGAATTGTATATTAACAGGTTGGAAAAATATGGTGCCTCTTATTTTTTTTTTCCCCATGAATCCCAGGGTAATAATTTACTATATAATTCTCTTTCCACAAATAATCAATATAAGTTTTGTTATTGATTTTAAACTGAAGAAAACCAGGTTCTGTTGTAAAATTAATGATTCAATGGCATTTTTTCTGCTTCTCTGTTAGATCAGCCACACCATAGCTTTAATGAAGATGTCCCAAAGAGGAGGAGGCTGGAACGTACCACATACAGGGCTGTCAGGAATGAAGATCTATATTGAAAAAGGGCATAGGGTCTTAGTTATTGCTGAGTGTCATCCTGGTGGGTTTTTGGGCAGATCATGATATTTGGTAACTATTCCTTATCAGCAATGTCAGGCCAGCATCTTACTGGGATGTATATGTGAACTGACATCTCATATCATGGCTCCTTACCAGAAATCTTAAATAGGATCTACCTGTTCTACACAGTCTCCTTGAAGGCAGAAGTATTTCTATGTTAAAAGTGGACAGATGAGTAATTAGAAAGGTTTCCTGAAATTTATGTAGTTATCTTCCACTTGCAGAGAAAATGAATTGCACTTCGTGTTAGCTGCCTAGGGAAACTGGTGGGAAGCCAGCAGGAATGAGATGTAGACTGCAGCCATTATAAAGCATTCATGAAGTGATCCTAGGAAGTGAGAGCAAGTTTTTACAGTAGTCCTCACATACAGGAAATACTCAAAATCACATCTCTGGAATGATTTTGTGATAGTAAAATGATCTTTTTACTGAACCTTTTAATTCAGCCTATAGGATAATTTCGGTCTGAAAAAAGCCTCATTTTCTGCTTTAGTAGTCAAAATTCAGTCAAATTCTGAATTTTCCCATGTGAGAATATTTTCTCATGTAGGAACAGAACTAAACAGATCAATGCTTTCTGAAACAGTGTGAATGTCAGCCAAGCTTACAGGTGAAGGACCATTCCCACAGGTTGACATGAACAGACTTTGCAGGTCAGTTGGCTCTAGGGTTGCAGAAGAAACCCTCAGATGTGCTGAAGAATGCACGTGGAGTGAAGTGGTCTGATTTTGGGATAGCTGATGATGAATGAATAACTTTGTCTTTGCAGACATTTTCTAGTATCCCTGTGAGGCTAGCAGGAAGCAAGGAACCTGAACAATCATCTCACAACAGCCTCACCAGAAATGAAGAGTGTTGTTAGTCCATCTATTTCGCCAAAAAGAAAAGAATAACATACTTATCTCAGAAATAGTCTGAGTCAAAATGCTTCAGCTCAGTATCCCTGAGACAAAATTTCCTGAAGATTTGTGTTTGTTTTGCTAATACGTATTACTCTGTCAGAGAAAAAAGTATTCCAGAAAAGAACAATTATTCCCTGTCTATCCCTCCCTACACAAAACTCTTATTTTGTTTTGTTCTCTATTTTAAAGAACTTTACAAGAGTTAGTTATAAATGTCTTGAAGTCCATATTTCATCATTTGAAAATGCAGTCTTTTTTGGCACTCGTTCCACTATCAAGGTATAAAATATTAACAGTATGAGCAGTTTCCAATTGCTTTCCTGGCTTTAAGAACGTGTTTTTAATTTGTGAATAAGGGGAAGAAAACAAGTGCAAGGGAAGTTGAAGGTTTTTTCCTAAAATAAAAAAGAAAAAAAGGTCAAGTAAGCCATAGGAGTATCCTAGTATGATTATTCTGACATTTTCTGACTCATAATCTACTGGGTGTTCATTCACCTCTTGCAACTTGAAAGTGTCCTTGAGATCTGTAACTTCATCTACATGCCAGTCTGCCAATTCTATGCTCTTTAAAGTGGAATTTTCATTTATGCCAAGAGCTGAGCTGCATGGGGAGTAAAAGTCAGGAAATATCAGAATTTTAAAGTATATAAAAGAACAGAATTGTCTTTGATTTGACACTAAAAATTAGGACTTGAGTTCTGTATGATCTGGCATCCATGGTGGGGGCTTGGGCCACGGGGTTCAGGCCAGAAAAATAGCAGTAAGCTTTTTAAACCTGAGAAAATTATGTAATAGAAAAGAAAAGTACTTTTTGGGATTGCTTTCAGCTTTCTGAGGAGTTCCAATCTGATTGAGCCGCAGTGGGAACTAAAGGGTTTAGAGTAGAGAGAGTGACAAAGCAGCCAGAAGTATGGCTGTGGGTTTCTTCTGACCTTCTTTGAGTGTGAGGGGGAGTTCTATAAAACCAAAAAACGATGGTGAAGGTTTTATTTGTTCTCATCCACTCCCAGTTTGCCTTTTGACACAACTGCTTTCCTCACGTAGCCTGATTTAGTTGAAAAATTGAATGGCCCCACTTATAGCTCTGATTGCTTAGAGGCAAATTATAAACTTATCAACCCAAACACAGCCTGATTAATAAAATTATATTACTGCTACAGATCCTGTTTTTAGAACCTGAGCTGCATTAAAATTCAGAGAACATGACTTGGGATTGCTATGAATGGAATAAACTGCAATACTTCTATGGAGGCTGTCTTCGGCCTGAAATTTACAATATTGTTCAATTTTTCTAATCTTCAGAATGAATTCCAAGTTATTGATTACACACTGAAATTCAACTTACAACCCTCCCCAATTAAAAGCTTATCTTGGTCTTTACAAGGGTGTCTTTAAGTTGTTTTCATTCTCACAGGCTTGTTGCAAAAACCTGCTTATTGTCACTGACATTTACAGAAAGGTCAGTCAATGTTTGTGATGAAGATGTGCATTTATCAAAGCAGATTACTTGCACCTCGTTTGCAGTAGGAGGGTAAACACGAGGTTTCAGAAGTGCAAACATCACTACCTCCAGCCCCCCTTCCTCACCAAGCCATTAAAAGTCTAGATTGTAAAATATTTCTCACTTCTACCGGTTATAAGGAAAATTGACATGGGCATCCACTTACACTGAAGAAGTGTCTGGAACAGAAGGCAGCTTTCTCAAACATTACTGATCTTAAAGGAGCCTTGCACAGAGGTAAATAAATGAAAGGCTTCAAATAGGTTAGTATGCCACATTTCATTTCAATGACCTTCTAAAACAGCTGTCTTTACCATATCTAAACTGTTAACCACTTTTCCTCTTCAGCAGTGATAAATTAAATGTTTAATGTAAATTTTAACACATTCTGCATGCACACAGTGATCAAGTGTGCGTGAAATCATTTGTTCCTACCACTTAGTACAGAGGAGTATTAAATTGAAACATAGTGTTACTTTGCACAAATAAGTGAAGAATCAATTACAAATATCAGTAAGGACAATTTTAAAATAGCCTATATTGGGGGGTGGGTTATGTACATATCTGTAGTGGTATTCAAATATGTGGGGATGTGATATTTAGGGCCATGGTTTTGTCATGGATCTGGCAGTGTTAGGTTAATGGTTGGACTCAATGACCTTAAAACTCTTTTCCAACTCAAAAAATTTAAAATATTTTATATGCATGATCCTATGAATGTATATGTACAAGCCATTGTCTTGTGCATGATATGTGATGCTAAAATTTTATGAAACTGTGTCTGAACATGTGACTGCATGCTCTCACTCAGGTTTGGCCTCCTTCCTTTTGTTGTTCCATCACTGCTTTGCTTCTTGCATTACACTGCTCAAATGAGCCACAAAAACATGCTTGAAGAGTGAAATTACACAAGTACATAGAAAACCTGAGAGGTTTTCTTTGTTTGTTTCCCACATGCAGTTTTTTCACAATCTGGTGTATGTGGAAAGAAATATCTGGTCTGTAACCTCAGTGTCTAGAAAGCTAGTAATAAATAGAATTTGATTTTAGACCAGGACATAATCTTTCTCTTGCTTTCTGTTGGAAAAAAAATGCCATGAAATCATTTAGAAGATTCACTGGAACATTTTACCACTTACAATATATAGCTGAACAACTGTGATGGAACCAAACAATATCTAGCAGGCTCAAAATGTATGGTTCATTTCCTTAATTTGAGAATTTTCTTCATTTAAATTTTACTTCCATTCTAAAAATTTAACAAATGAAAACAAACCTCATAACTGGTTTGAAACATTCGATTTTGGATTTCTTGAAACTGCATAGACTTGTTTCTACTTTTCTCTCTCTGGTCTTTGTCAGATTTTTTGACCTTAGTTTGTTTAACTTCTAATTACATAGATAATAAAAACCATTCCCTTGAGAAAAATGCCTGAGTTGAATGAGCATGATATTATCTATGAAAATCTGCAGACTGTAAGTGATGGGGGACAAAAGGAGAGAGTATTAGGATAAATGTAACTTTTTCTTGTGCTGTGTCACAGGAACTCTACCAAATCAGCATTCTAGAGAAGAAAAGCAGAGGAGACAGCAGTGCTAAAATGCCTATCAACTGAAGGTAGAGACTAAAGCAAATTCTTCTGTCATATTCACATGGAAATGCTGAAAGAGAGATCTGGCTTGTACACCTGGGCCAGCACATTGCACATACACAAGTTACAAGGTGTGAGGGTGGCCAGACTCCTTATTCCTGTTTTTCTGCATACTACAAAGTTTTTTGAAATCAGGGAACATGAAAATAACCTTGACTGGTGCTGTCACACCTCAGTGACCTAGATCTTTTCTCTTGCCTTTGATTCTTGCATCCTGCTGAGTTGTTTTACCTTCCAGATCTTCACTAGCAGCAAATTGATATGACAGACCTGTCTTGATCTGGATGGAGCTTCATAACTTACATCAACCGAGGATCTGATAGCTTCAAGTTAGACAGTGTCATACTTCTCTGGTAAGTGCTGTTAAGACAAGAGGACTATTAACATAAGTAAAGGATACAGGATATTAATTTCCTATTGCAAATTCCAGGGTAGATGTAACCTCTAGGGCTTTTTGAAATTATTTTGTGTTTAAAAATATTTTATATTTGTTGCTGAGAGGGTTCTTTAAGGAAGGTCAGACTATAGTATAAATATTTAAATATTGATACAACCTCAGTCTCTTATTTCCTGTAAGAGTTTTCAAAGGTCATTATTAAAACTTGATGAACAGGAGACTCCTATGCTCACTGCAGAGAGCTTGGTCTCTACTCCTTAAGGTCTGGCTGTTGAAGAAGCCAAGTCAGTGTTGTAGCTCCACCACCAAAGCAGCCAGGGAGAGGAGAAAATCCAAACTTGTCCATCTTGAGATTCCAAGGCTGTTTTAATCTGTTTTAAGGGCAGGGAAATAGAAGATAAAGGCCAGAGAGGGTGTTGGTTTAAGGAGGCAAACATCACAGAGATCTCAGGGAATGCCATTTCACTTGCTTTATCCATCACTTTGCTAAGACAAATGATGCTGAGAGAAACAGAGAAGAAAAGCAGATTAATCATGAGCACTTATTAATAACCTTAACCTTGTTCTTACTCACATACTATTTCTTTGATAATATTTTAAATTTCATTCCTTTTCTTGAATTAGTTTTATTCTTTTTTTTTTTTTACTTTATATCACTGATATGCCAAAGGGTGACTTCAATGCAAGAAAAGAGTGAAAATTCACAGAACAGTTCACTGGATATGTCAAGAGCCATAATAACAAAAAATTTGAATAATGCCATAAGGTTCTGTTTTAAAACAACATCCATATGTAAAAGGATAGGCTGGAAACACCTCCAATATTTGGGGACACTACAAGCAGGAGGTAGAGGTGTGAGCATTTTCTCAGTGGGAGTGACTAGATACTTCAAATTTGTATTACTTGTCTAGGTGATTGTCCATTGACACAGCCTTACTTTTATTTCTTAGGCAACCTCTAAAATCAAGCTTCTCAGAAACGTAAATGTTGTATGGCAAATGTAACATCATTAGTATTGAATGCCAATTATTTAGGAAATTTTGTTATTTAGTTTGAAAGAGAAAAAATGATCATTCATTCAATCTGAACCACAATTACAGATGGGCTGCAAAATCATATCTATTGACAGCAGTCGACCCGTGGTTGTCAGGAGCAATTATTGTTGGCTTGTTTTCTGTCTTTTCTTTTGTCTATGACTTTCTTACCAGTTCTGTCCTCTAAATGCTGTGAAAAAAAGGGTATAATTTTCTTGTAACTCCACATTGCCCTTCAGTTCAAAATCTAACATAAAGTCTTAACTTTCCGTGCCCAATTTCAAACAATTCCACTACCATAATTAGTGTACTTTAGAAGAAGTTAAGAAAAGCTGATGAAAACAAGACAAAAAAAAATAGCATTTCCAAGAGAGTGGGCTGGTATTGATTGATTTATGTTATGTATTTATGTTCACTGTGGTCTTGTTTCTCTGTTCACTTTTCTTCCCTGTTCAAAAATTTTGCCTCTATGGTAAAACTAGTAGATTTGGAGCATAAAGAGAGATAAAGTGAGAACTGGGAGAGTAAGAAGGAAGAGGTCTGCAGAAGGTCCTGATTTAGCTCATTCACACCCTAAGTTAAGATTTGAAAATTCATAGGAAAATTATTTAGGCTTCTTCCACAAATCTTTAAGAGAACTTGAAATTTTTTAAATGCATAAGTAGTGCTTAGACTATTTTTATACATCAAAAAAGAACAAAAAAACTTCAATACAGTTTTTATGTCAACATTTGGGAAAGTAAACATTATCTTTTATGCTTCTTCATATCCATCCTATAGTTATATCTGTGGGGTTTTTTATGGTGCTAATGACTTTAATAATTTGAATTTAATATATGGGTTCAATGGACAGAATAACCATATTAGCATAATTAAGTATGTGTATAATGTAAGAGCTATAATGATTGTGCGGTACCAGCCTGAGGCTAAATCTTTTTTTATTATACACAATGTTCAAAAGACAGCACTTCTTACTTCAGAGTAAGCAATCCTCTGCAGCTACTACTGCATATCATGGACAAATTCATTGACTCTCCACAAGTGCAATTCCTTTGAAAATTATTTACACGGCAGATTGCAATATTTCTACATTATTTAAATAACCAAATTTATCCAAGTGTTTCTGGAATTATGAGTTGGGTATATTGTCTTCTTTTTTAATGTGGGAAATAGTTATATAATAGAGTTTCCTTTCCCATGGGATACTTATTGTTTCTAGTGAAATCACCACCCTGTCTTGTTTCAAGTACAGAGAACATACAATAACACACATCAAGCAGGAAACAATAGTTGTCAAAATGTTAGCAGCAAACAAAATTGCTTCCCCTCAGATTCTTCTAGAACCTTGTCATTTGACCTTATATTTTCATGATCAATATTTCTGTCCACCATTGCTTAAAATAGAAAAGGGATATAATAAGAACAGTGGAAAAGAAGTTATAAAAATTTATGTACTGAATAATGTTAATATAGTGAATAAAATCACCTAGAATTAAACAGTTTCTAATGACAAAACTGTTTTGTAGTGCATGAAAAAGGCCAAGAAGGCAAAGACTCTCTGAGAAACTGACCTGTTCTGTAACACAAGAGGTAGTTACACCAAAAAATATTGAATAGTCCTTAGTCAAACTCATACCACTCTGTTCCTATCTAATCCAACCTGTAAGATTTTCCATTTCAACTACAAAACATTTATCTACACATTGGTTACATAGCTTCAAACAGGGCAAGAGAATTGGCCTTCAAGCCAAAGGGTTAACTCACAGAAATTTCACAAAGCCAATCATTCTCTCACAAAGCTAGAGAAAATGAAGTTCACAGTGTCATAAACATCTGGATCTTTCTGGCACAAAAGACAGAGAAAAAAATTCTCAAACCTTCATTTTCAAAAATTGCATTTTTTGAAGCAAGAATGCTGGCAAAAATCTGGAAGGACACTTGAGGACTGGAAAAAAGTAGCGAAGATAAAAAAACATGTCAGCTTTGGCAGGGGCAAGGAATGGGGATTCAGGCTGCTGGTGTACAACCAGCTGGATATGAGCTAGCAGTGTGCTCAGGTGGCCAAGAAGGCCAGTGGCTACTTGGCCTGTATCAGCAATAGTGTGGCCAGTAGGACCAGGGCAGTGATCGTCCCTCTGTGCTCGGCACTGGTGATGCCCTCCTTGAATCCTGCCTTCCATTCTGGACCCCTGACAACAGGAAAGTCATTGAGGTGCTGGGGCTTGTCCAGGGAAAGGCAACAAAGGTAGCAAAGGGTCTTAAAACGTGTCCTGTGAGGAGTGGCTGAGGGACCTGGGGTTGCTTAATCTGGAGAAAAGGAGGCTCAGGAGCCTTGTTGCTCTCTGCAATTGCTACTTCTCTGCAGCCTCTATGTTGCTTCCTATCTGAAAGGAGGCCGTATTGAGGTGGGCTTCAGTCTCTTCTGCCAAGTCTCACATGAGAGGATGAGAGGAAATAGCCTTGAGTTTCACCAGGGGAGATTCAAATTACATATTAGGAAAATTTTTTTCACTGAAAGAGTGGTTAGGCACCAGAATAACTTGCCCAGGGGGGTAGAGGAGTCGTTGTCTCTAGAAGTGTTCCAGAGGCATCTGGATGTGGTACTTGGGGATATGGTTTAGGGTTGATTATGGTGGTGCTAGGTTGAATTAGGTGATCTTGAAGGTCAGTTGTAATCTTGATGGTTCTGTGATTTAGGCTATTTTACATCTTTGTAAAACTCTCTACTTCAGTGTCTATATTTCCCTGTTGGGAGCGGTGGGTGTTTCAGCTATGTGTAGTATCTCAATGCCTGAACGTAGCTTCTTGTCCACTAAATATATTTGGAATGAGAAACAAATATTTGATAATAAAAAGAGAAATCATAGGAGAAAACAAGTGCTTCTCTAGGATCTAGTAATGGATTAAGAAATCTCTTTGCTATAGTTCAAGTATACTAGACTACAGTACTTGTATGTTGAAAGAGATTTAGGCATCAGTTTCTTTGTAGATTATTCTTATCCTATACTTTGTTCAACAGTGGATTTCAGTCTTGTATTATGTTTATTATGAGAGAAAAATACCAAATCTGTTAAACTTGCATAGCAAACTGAGTGTTAATATCAGATACCGTTCAATTAAGCCCTGCAGAAAAACACTCCCTTTTAGGGAGAAGTTGTTTGGGATTTTTTTTATTACAGAGAAGCAAAGAAACACTGAGATTTCTATTGGAAATTCCCCTTTTCTAAAGAAAGATAAATAAGCTACAGATACTGTCTGTGGGCAGAGGTATCTTCTAAACATCCGTTAAAGTCAAGTGAAATTGGATTTTTCTGAAATGCCTATGGTAATTGTGATTAAACAGAATACAAAAAAATAGAATGGAAGTTTGATTTTTGGAAGAAAAACATTAAAAACACTGCACCAGCACTGCTATGAATATCTTAATCCCTAATCAGGGTTTTTTAAACTTATCTTCATTTTAGTGCTTTATTTCTGGCCATGACTTAGCTGCTGGGGATACTAATGGGTTGAAAAAGACTTTAGCTGGCTTTGAAAGATTCGTCTGGACAAATCTTATCCTCTTCAAAATCAATTACTACATTCTCTATTGTCTACTGAATAATACATAAGCGCCCCAAATGTAATTCCATTGATGTCTGGTGATTTCCTCATTCCTGAAAAGGAGATTTTCTTTTTCACTTTAACAGCTCATGATTTATATTAGTGAATAGATTGTTTCTTAGTCCCCAAAGAGTCTTTATAAACAACTCTGGCCTCTCTGACCACACACTTCTATCCTTATCTATTGCTACAGCAGCACATTAACATGCTCAAACAATGGTTCATAGACACCAGTGTTACAGCAGAAGTGCTTTTATGTGGTTTGTTTGAAAGCTTTTCCCTGAGGGATAGTTATATTCCTAGCCATTAAGAAGAAAGAAAATGAAATTAAGTTCATTGCAGCTGTATTGAGATACAAATGAAAAAAATTGGAAAGAGGGACTGTTCAATAGTAGTTTGTCTGCAAATAAATGCAAATTCTGCTTCACTAAACCCCACATTTTCCATAAATTACTGGCCCATCCTATGTCAGAAGTAGATTCTTCAGGTTTTTCGGTTTCTGGCTAGCTCATTTGGTGTCATGGGACACCATTTATAAAGATATTGAGTCTCTTTTTTAGGAAGAGGTGCTCTGAACAAAAGTTTGATCATTAGTCAGTTTTCAGACTAATCAGTAAATGGGAATCAGGCATAACAATGTTGGTGACATGGTGTTTGAACGATATCCCAGAAGCTTTAACAACATCCAAGTCAGAAAACTCATTAACTGTGAAGTAACACCAAAGGACATCAAAATAATGCTGAAAACTAAATAGCAGTCAAAGGGGTAAGCTAGCTGAAGATACTAGATGAAGATGTAGGTGTGTTTTAAATGCCACTTTGCCTCAGAATTTCAGTGTCTGCCTCTAGTCTGTGGGGGAGCTGTATTCACTTTCCTGCTGTGATGATTTCACAAAATAATTATTACCTGTCCCCCAGGAGGTACTTGCTTAAACAGCTGGAAGAGTGGGAAGACATTCTCTGGTTTTGTATGTATTACCAACACAATCATGGCTGCAGCAATGCCCATGGGGCTTTTCTCTCTTTGCATAATTTTTCTGTATTAAGACTTATGATACTTATCAGATGTATTGAAATGATAAGTATTAAGAGCTTGTTAATAGCTCACTAGAGTAATGTTCTGTAAGAATTTGGCAGAATTATTATTTATTAAAGTGATATAAAATCCTTGATAATTCAATTTATAAAACAGTCAAATCATTGTCTTTGAGTGGTGGGTGAAAAACAGTGTTAACAATTAAATTTGAAAGATGGCTATCGGAAAACTTAACAGGTTGGATAATTTGCAGCTCCTTGTTAAGTGAAACCCTTGATTAACATTTCCCAGTTAGCTGCCAGGAACATTTATAAGGTTCATTAGCAGAGGACATTCAGAGTAAAAATGCACTGACAAGAAAACTGGAGAGAATAGCATAGAAACTTTTTTCAATATTTATTTACATCAAAAACAGACACTAGCAAAAATGCAGTACATTTCTGAAAAATTACAGCAGGTATGGAATAATTCCTGCCATCCATACATATGTGTGAACACACACAGAGGAGATTATCTAGCTGTCTTTGTTGCTATAAAATATGCAAGCTTCAATAATGGTTTGCTGGAAAAAGGTAATACTAGTGCTGTTATGGCCCCAGCAACAGAAGAAAATAAGTAGTCTATCTTCTTGTGATTAGGTTTAGGAAGCTGATGTCCAACCTGATAATGCAATTTATGTGTTATGTCCAGAATTTATCTGTTACTGGATACATGTGTCAATGTAACTCGCTTGGTTTTCAAATAAAGATTCATAAAAAGCTAAGGGGAAATGCCCATTACCTCACCTCTCCCATTACTGCTTAATGCTAATAATTTTCCCTCTAACCAGATTTGTATTGATTTAATTATGAAAACCAGTATTATATCCTTCCTCTACATTTAGTTAAAAGAAAAGGATACAGCTTTTCTTTTCTTGTGTTCAAATTGCAGAAACTTTGAATTACTTTCCTGTAGATGAAATAAAGCACTTCTCTGAACTTCCTCTGTCAATTATACTTTGCCTCATTCACCTGTGCCAAAGATTTAATTTTAATGAAACTGTCTTCATTACAAAAAAATGTTGTTTTAGTGGTTTTCTTTGAACTAAAAGTTGTAACCTTTCTGCACTGTAGGTAAATTTGCAGTCATTGAGTGAATTGCTTAAGAGAACAATAAGGAAAGATTTTTAGTCTAGAGCCTGTCCAAAAGGAGACACAAGAAAACAAGATTTTATTCAAAACAAAACCTAATGAAAAGCAACAAAGGGTAGGTCTACTGTGCTATGGTTCCTTTTTTTTAATGCACAGAAATAATAACTATAGAAAATATTGATACCACAAAATATCATTTTGAGAGCTGTTTTATCATTCACTACTCTGCCTATTCAAGAAGTTGAACACAAGTTTGTTCACCACATTCGAGTGCTTTACCTATGGATTTTCTGAATGAGTGGGTTTGGTCTCATGAGGTGCCAGCTGAAGCTGAGCCTAATTGATCAGAATGACACTGTTGCTGTCACGTCACAGACTTTATTTAACTGGCCCAAGTGAAAGAGAGAGCTAAACAAGAAGCCTGCACAAATTTTTGTGTTCTTTTCTAGTTAAACTACATGAATCAAAACCAAACCTTTACTTGAATTAAAAGGTTAAGCAAAAATTAAAGAAGTTAGTAAGTGATTGCATAAGAATGAGAGAAAATGGTGTTTTGTCTGAAAGCATGTAACAGTTTATAGCCTACAATAACGCTTGTTGGCTATAAACTGTTGGCTTGTTGGCTAAGATAGCCAACACAAGACAAACACTCTCCTCCTCAGTAATAACTGCTACAAAGATGCATGGTTTTCACAACAGTGGTACACAAAAATGTCAGATGGGGAAATGGAAAAAATTCTAAATTATAAAATCCAGATATTAAGAATCAGCATTGGAGGGCATAGGAATGGCACATCATTTGAAAAATTTGGTTTTGACAAGGACAGGCGAACTGAAGACAATATCTCCAAGGGCATAATTATGAGGTTGAAAGTCTGAAAGTGTGTAAAACTGAAAGACAGAAAGTCTTGTAAAACGCAGCCGGAGATCCAATTTGTGGATAATTGTCATCTCTGTGGAGAACATATGAGGCAGCACGATTTACTTCAAAACAGAGATTTTGCAAGGGTTGTTTGGAGCAGAAACTTCTCCCAACCCTATTGGAAAGAGATAAAAACACACCTTTCTATACTGAAAGCCACAAGTTACTGGTAAATGGCTCTGCAATTATTTAGACAAGCATTGAATCTTGACTGAAGACCCTGCATACCCTGGGGGAGACGAAGAAAATATTTGCAGGTATGGGCTTAGAAATCTTTCACATTCTAAGGCTGATGGTTTGTGATGAAGTCTGAAAGAGGCACTGTCTTGAAGCTGATAAAGTGTAGTGATAAAGGATTCTTTTCCTATATGTCTAGGAGATAAACTTGAAAAATAATTATTTCACAGGTTTGAAAGTATCTGGTGTATAATACTGTCCAATAAAATATGATGAAATTCAAAGAGTAAAAAAATTCTTTTTTCATTCACTCTAGGGGAGGAATCACTGACATATCAAATACAACAAAATGCAAGGAATATATTCAGGAACTGACTGAAATCTGGGAAGACTATTATGAGAAAACAACAAAGGTGAAAAAATCCAAACAACCTATCTGGTTGCTGGTAAAAATTTGACATATTGACTTAGTGATTAAATACTACTTTTGCATATTTCATTTGTGGGGCTGAAATTACATTTTTAAGTATAGAACTAGAAACACATACATGTATAAATAATTGTATAAAAGAACATATGTTTCAAGAATAATTTTTATCAAGGTATTATTTTATTCAGTTAATATTTGATTTTAATTTAAAAATAACTCCAATAGGAAAATAAGATTCCCTAAGGAATTAATATTTTATTCAAAGCAACTTAATTTAAAACTAAGAACTTCCACACTGTATGTACTACCCAGATGTAATAATTGTGCAATGCACTATGGTTAGCTAAGTATGCTGTTTATCCTAACATAAAATTGAATTGAGTATTCAGATAGTTTGATTCTATTGCTGAGATTTTATGACCTTTCTAAGTTTGGTGAGAAATTCCATCCTTTCTAAGTTTGGTGGGGTTTTTCTAATGTGAAAACATACAGGCAATTTCATTTAGTTTCATGGTTTTTATTAATTTGAAGTTAGTTTGAAAAAATTACTTATAGAATAATGTATCTTTTCCTGTGGCTTAAAAAAATATATCTCAGAATTAATCTAGGTTGTATTTTCTCATCTATATCTGCATTTCCTCTCCATAGCCTTGGGGTTTTTTTAAAGCTTTCAGGAATAAACTTTATTAGACTACTGCACCTCCTATAAACCTTTGTGGTTTTTCTCAATACAGAATGAAAGATTGGAGCTTGTATTAACTTACACAATTGCAAAATTTGTATTTCAAAGTTAAAAACACTGAGGCAGTTGATATTATAAAATACAATATACTTTTCCCTTTCAATTAATAGTAGCTGTTTTTGAACTGCTTCATATAGCTTTCAGGGTATGGAGTAAATCATTCTCTCTTTATGAACTTTTATGTTGAGTCAGTTTTACCATTAGATGTGCACATGCAGATAAGAATAATGTTCAGTAAGACTACTAACAGGTTGAAGAATGGCTTAGAGCTAGTGAGGATAGCAAAATTAAGCTATAGAAATGAACTGAAAATCTTTATTCACAGTCAGAACCACTTTTATTCATCAAGTAATCAAGCTGTGCTTGATATAAACTTGCTGACTAGTAGAAATAGCTAGTAGAAACTCCTCACAAAAGAGTTGCTTATTTGTGTCAATTGTACTGAAGATGTTTTAAGGGGCTTTCTGTTATGTGACCCAAACTTGAAACATGGCACAAAGGTATAAACATCTCTTTAAAAGACAGACATGTATTACTTCTTGTGAACTGATATTAACTACAAAATCAAGCTGAGTTCATATGAGTAAATGAAAATCTTTATATTGAGGCCATATTACTTTAGGAAATGAAAGGTTTGATTTTCACTATGTGTTAGGAGACACCCAAAAGCACAGAGTTACTATAGCAGGATGGAATGTAGTCTGAGTGCTGTTTGAGCCTCATTAACCTGCTGTAAAAAAAGTATCTAAGTTTGAACTTCACCATCCAGAAAACAGAACTAAATGCCAGTCTTCCCCATGCTGTATGAGACCTGTAAACAGATGGAGAAAAGACAGGCAGGCGATTCCTCTGAGGCTTCTGACTTTTGTACATAAACTAGGTATCTTGCTGCTCAGCACTTGAGACCAGTGTCTCAATATGGGAAAATCTGAAGGTGCAAAAACTGCTTTACCATGGGGAGGTTAATGCCTGAGAGTTTTGAGACTCAATTTTGAATTTGAGTAGCCAAGATCCAGGTTAAATGGCTTTAAAATAATTTAAGAAGACAGAAAGCGGGAAATACCCCCAAATGGTGCAGAATTAAAGATTCTGGTAGTGCTAGTATACATGAGTAATTGTATTTGTTGTCTTTAGAGAATAATAGAATTATGCTTCTGTACAGATTATTTATACCCATGAATTACTGTATTCTTATGGTTTTAAGTAATCTTTAGATGAAGGCTCAACTTGGAAAAAGGAAAAATAACACATTTTCACCCAGGAGCTAACACATTCTTGGGTCAAAATTTTGTGGCATATCAGATCCCGCATGGGATCATTCACATGGGATAGTTACTTTTATCATAAAATCTGTTTCTTTCCCTTAAAATGTTTTATTATATTACCTTACAGACTAAAAAAGTTTCAAGATTAACTGTGACATCCTTCTGCTTTCTTTATTCAGTTATGTAATCATTGCTTTTTAACTCAAGAAGAAAAGGATTTGCATTTGTTATATAATATCTGTGTTTTTATTGTGCCAAATGCCATAGAATAAAATCACTAATTGCTCTGAGTTCAGGAGTTCAGTAGTGATACAGCTATCACTGTAAAAATGTTATAACACCACCCACAATAAACCTTCACAGTAAAGAACCCAGTGTTTCATTGGCTTTGGTTTAGAATATGCTTGTAAGTCTTTGCTGACAGGTTACTGGTAGCTGAGCTTCTCAAATTTCCATCTTTCTGGCCAATTTCATTTTTATTCCAACTCCACCATACTGTTTGTGTTTTACCTAAACCTGAAAAAAACCCATTTTTCATTACTTGTGCTTGTAATTAATCTGTTTGTCAGATTAGGCATCTTTATATGTATATCTTAGTTTTTAAGAAGGTATTTTCACCTTGAATCAACTCACCTATTTAAACATCAGTTCTGTATATATTTTAAATTTCAATTTTATATGATGTTAAGCATCCAGAATACTGTCTTCTAAAAGGGCTGTGCACATTAGCATACTTTGAATTACACATAGCAGAAATGTAATTTCTTCATTTTTTCTGGCACGGAGGTTTTTGCACGCTTTTTTTTTTCACTCTCTAGTGTAGTTTTCTCTGGTCAGATGTTCTGTGGGAAGGTAGTTTTGGTTGTTAAGCCAGATGTGATGTCAGTAAATTATGAAATTCCAGCAAATTTATACATGAGGAGGAAGGACACAGTGTGTCTTCTTTCTGACAAATTTTCTCCTGCAATAAAACAAGGTACATATGTAATCTTGAAGTTTTACCCAGCTGATGCAGATAAATTTGTGGGAAGGGAGAAAAGAATTGTTCTTTTAAACAGTAAAAATATAGCTTTTCAAACCTTTGGGCATGAAAAGTATTTTATGGCCTTGCAACATAAAAGAAATTATGCTGCTCTTCAAATAAATACATATTTTTTTCTGA
>VZTN01033436.1:0-27207 GCA_013400515.1 Erpornis zantholeuca | reverse complement strand
TTTGTTTGTTTGTTTGTGTTGTTCTTTTCAGTTTTTTTAATTTCTTTGTTTTTCTTTTTGTCAAGGCAATGATTAAAAAAAATTGTATTTCCAAAATTTGAATAGTCTTTGGAAAAGAGTATGTAACAGTGTCAAGGAAACCAAGCAGAGCTTGCATTGTGCAGGTAGACCTCACATTGGAACCACCAAGCAAGCTTGAGCAGAGAGGAGGAGTTTGCTCCCAAAACTCTGTCAGGGCTGGGCTGGGATTCAGTTTTTCCCTTGATTGTGTTCTGTGATGCATGGGAGGCTTTTTGTAGGTCATTCACAAACTTTGTCCAACAAATTCCTGCTACTTTCATCTTTCCTACTCTCCTACTAGGGATCTCCAGCTATGGATCTTTCCAGTGCCTAAAGGGGCTCCAGGAGAGCTGGAGAGGGACTTTGGAAATAGTCATGGAGTGACAGGACAAGAAGGAATGGCTTCCCACTGCCAGAGGACAGGGATAGAAGGGATTTGGGAAGACATTCTTCCCTGTGAGGGTGGTGGGGCGCTGGCTCAGGGTGCCCAGAGAAGCTGTGGCTGCCCCTGGATCCCTGGAAGTGTCCAAGGTCAGGTTGGACAGAACTTGGGGCAGTCTGGTCTAGTGGAAGGTGTCCCTGCCCATGGCAGGGAGTGGCACTGGATGGGCTTTGAGGTCCCTTCCACCCCAGACCACTCCATGATTCTCTCCTCAGGGCTTCACTCTATTGTTCAAGGTGAGCTCAGGCATGGTGCAGATGTGTGACTGCTGCAGGTGAATGCAATGTCCCAGCACATGCATTCCTGGCATGGCACCATTTAGGATGGGGATATATTTTAAGCCTGTTTTAAACTGTATAATTAAACTTTACTGAAGTAGTTAATTGACTTCATACTTCATGCAGATAATTTCTTCTTGCACCTTATCAGTACATATAAGATACTTACAGGGAGGATTTACCACTGTAGAGCCACTGTCACATAGTTTGCACTGGTGGCTATGGTCCCTGATGCTCTTTAGTCATAGAGGTGAAGATATTAAGTCTTGTGAGCTTCTGATGAGATAGAACAAACATCACACAGGCTGCTCCTTCAGCATCATTTCTCAGTCATCTGGAGAGTTTTACACTTCTCATTCCCACCCTGTCCCCCCTCCAGATCCCCTGCTGATCCAGGTTAGTTTGGTTTTGGTTTCATCAGTCAAAGTGTGTATTGGCAAAATGTGCTGCCTTTTAAATAGTCATGCTTGCCACAGGCATGTCTATCATCACATTGCTCACACACTTAGGCAAATTTGCTGCCATGACATGGCATAGCAAATGTTAGCAAATGGTCAACTCAGCACTGAGCACTACGGCCAGCTACACTATTGCAGTACACCCAGTAGGGTTTGAGACAAATTAATATTAATTACCACCTGGCTAATTTTTAATTTATAAATTCACAGGTGTCTCAGGTGTCTGCTTTGGCTAAATAACCTTGCATCAGGCTCTAGTGAAGAGTGCTGCCAGAGAGTTCTCTAGGAGGAATGTCATCCTGGGCTTCTGCACTTCACAGAATCCCAGAAACTCAGAATCATCCAGGTTGGAAAACCCCTCTGGGACCAATGAGTTCAACTATGACTCAACACCACCTTGTCACCAGCCCGGAGCACTGAGTGCCATATCCAGTCATTCTCTGGACAATTCCAGGGATGAGGACCCCAGACCTCCCTGGACAGCCCCTGCCAAGGCCTGGCTACCCTTTCCATGGATAAATGCCTCCTGATGTCCAAAATGAACTCCCGTGGTGCATGTCCTGGATATGTACAATAAATACTGACTTGTCTGCTCTCCTGGACTCTTGGGTCGCTGTGTTTACTGTCTTTGCTCCCTTGAGCTTGGTGGCACTGTACCTTTGGATAAGAACCAATGCTGACTCTGCTTCTCTTGTGCAAAATCTGCTCCAGCTCCTTGTTGACATCTTGAAACATTAACCTGGAGTTTGATTCACCCATACTCCCACAGCACGACCATCCTGTGTCTCACAGGACTGACGCTGGCAACGACAACCTCCTTAATCAATGACCTTGTGGTAAAAGAGCTGGAAACAAAATCACTACAGATACAGCTTAATTGGACAGCTTATTTAAAAACATCAATTGCCTGTTCTCCTACTGATAGCACTGTGACATTTTCTTCTTTATCTTATTCGCCCTCCCAAAATGTTATAGAGCAAGAGCCGTGGACTGGAGCTTCAGCTGTTTCCTATTGGGGTAGGTCATTTTGTTTGAGCTATGCCAGCATGCAGCAGCTGAGGATGTCACTGGGAGGAGAAAGGCACATCCAGATGTGTAGACCTACCCAGACAAGCAGTTCTGACAGAAGCCAAACAGCTGAATATCCCAGACATTCAATATTTAAGAGCATTTCTGATGTGAACAGTGGTAAGGCAAGTGACCAGCCCCTTTGGGACTGAGTGCTTGGAGCTTTCTGGAGAAACTTGGAAAAGCTTTGAATCACTGAAAAGGTTATTTTGCTCACTGGAAAGTGATTTCAGAATGAGCTGAAGCTGTCATGTGTTTTACTGTATGTAGAAATGGCAAGGAAATTAGCAGTAAATGTTCAGCATTTTTCCCCTCTAAATTGGCCGAAAATTATATCCCATGTCTTGAACTCACCCAGCCTTAGTGAGATATGAGCTAGGTTTGTTTTGGATTGTGGGGTTGGGGGTTTGTTGAGGCATTTGTGGTAGTTTCTGTGATTTTTTTGTTTTGTTCTGTTTTGGTTTGCGGGTACTATATGACAATATCCTACATTTCATAGGCATTAGACAAAATTTAAGGTTGAAAGGGATCTCAGGACTTGGTGAAGTTCAGGATTTGATGAAGTCCAAGCTCCTGTTTAACTGTGTTTCTTGATGCAAATGTTTTCGAAGAAACACAGAATGGTTTGGTTTGAAAAGGATCCTCAAAGATCATCCAGTCCAACACCCTGCTGTGGGCAGGGATGCCTTCCCCTAGACCAAGTTGCTCCAAGTCACACCCAAATTGACCCTGAACATTCCCAGGAATGGGGTATCCACATCTTCCCTTGGTAATCAGTTCCAGTGTCTCACACACTCACCACTATCTCCCTTCTCTCCAATTTAAACCTACCCTCTTTCATTTTAAACCAAGGGAAGATAAAATTCACAGTGATGACCCTGCAGTCCTCCCTTAGTCACTTCTCCTGCCTGCAGGGACAAATGACTCCTTATTGCTGTAGAAATTTTCTGAAACATAAAGTTTAAGCTCAGTACCTGGAACAGAACGTCTGCCTTAATTGTTTGCTCATCTGATAGCAGAATGATGTCTTTGTGAAATGTACAATTTTGGAAATTGGACAGCTTGCCATTGTAATTTTCCACCCTCAGTACAACTGGCTTAAAATTGTTTTCTACCACATTTACCATACTTCTGCTGATTGTCCTCACACAAAGAATTAGCAATCATCAATCACAGCTTTCATAAATAAAATTGGAGCCCTGATCCAAGAAAACATGCAGTATTATATAACTTTTTTTCTTTTTTGAAAGCAGTCTTGGAGATGTAAGCACCCACATACCAGTGAGAACTGTTCAATTCCAGACTCCCATGACTTTCTTTAATCCCAACCTTTCTGCTTACTATGTGTAGTCTAGGTGAGGAATGCCCCTTCAGTCAAATTAAAAAGGAAAAATAACCAGCTGGTGCTGGAATGCATATTCCCCCCATGCAATGAAAGATGGCAGATTAAACAAATCCTTAATGTGAAGGCCATCAATGTATGTGCCCATTTTTCACCAGCACGGTGCATATGTGAGCAGGAAATCCAAATGACATCATCAGCAAAGCTTGAGTTTAATTTATTCATTACTTCTTCCACCAAAGCTTTTCAGTAATAAATGAGCAATTGCATATGTCTTCTTGTATATATCAGCTGTATACAGCCATCAACAATAAATTAGCTATATGTCTGACCTGAATATTTAAAAGTTTAATGGAAAATGAGACATGTTCTCCCTCAACTCGCTCTTACACTGTCAGCCTACACCTACTGTTCCTAATTTTTTGGTTTACAGGTACACATTCCCACAAAAATCCCATCCACAAAGAGGAGAAAATGGAAAGGAGGGGGAAGTGTGGGAAACAGCTCTGCAGATACCAAGATGAGAAAAGAAGGAAAGGAGAGGGGCTGCAGGTGTGCTGGATTCCTGCAGTCTGGAGAAGCCACACAGAATCATTTTAGGTTGGAAAAGCTTTCCAAGATCAGCAAGTCCAACATCAACCCAGCAGCACCAGCATGTGCACCGTGGAATTGGGATAAACCTGGAGCAGGTTCATCCTGAAGGACCAGAGGGAAGGATGGTTCCCTGGGAAGGAACCATGCTGGAACACATGGAGAAGTGTGAGGAGGAATGGAGGGCAAGAGGGGAGCTGCTGTGGGCTGATCACAACTCCTCTTGGCCCCTGGACTGCGTGGGGTGGGGAGGAGTCAGGAGTGAAGGACTGAAGCTGAGCCTTGCTAAAGGGGAGTGGGGAAGGTGCTGTTTTAATTTGTCCCCATTACTACCCAGATCTATTCTAACTTATAATTAGATAATTAATGAGTTAAATACATGATATATGTTCAGTAAGAGTGTTAATTAATGTATCATTAAATAATTATTATTAAGGAATAGATAATTTGATTGATTATTTGCCCAAGTTGAACCTGTTTTGCCTATGATGGTAATTGATAAGTGATCTTCATGTCTTGATCTCTGCCAGGAGCTTTCACATCCCAGTTCTTTCTATTTTTTTCCTCAGGATCCTGTGATCCCATTGAGACGAGCTCCACAGCCCTGGGGAAACAGAACACTTACTCCCACTGGAAGTGACTGGCTCGCCCACTGGAAACCTCTAAGCTGCTAAAAATACTGTGGTCCTGAGAAATGCTGAGCCCAGTCTGGGCTTTAACAGTTCTTTAAATTAACTGGAATTCAATCTGTTAAATATTAAACACCCTTTAAAACCCACAACTGTGTTTTAATTGAGAAAATCTAAACAATGTGAGGTTTTCTATCCTGGAATATGAACCTCAAAGAGACCCTGAGGCTTCATCTCCTTCACCATGAGGCTGAACCTTCCTTGTGCTGAGGGCCTGTCGTTTGCTGTTCTGCAATCTGCCTTTGTCTTCCAGCTCTGGTAACTTCTGTCAAGCCTTTTTATGGTGAAGTTATTTCAAAATCTCTATGGAAATAGCTTCCCCTTTTTTGTTCTCATCTCATTGTGGCATTTGTGCTGCTCATGACTCAGCATCTGCCAATCCTGACACCATTGTTATGGTGTGCTTCCATGAGAAGACTTGAGTTGCCTGAAAATCACCCTGTGTTTTTTTCCTGCTTTCCTTATCCACTAACTTGTTAAAAATTCCCTTTTTTGCCCTTCCCAAAGAAGAAACTTTCATTATGAGGGTTGAGGTGTGCCATGGTCTGTGTCATTGCTGATAAAGCCTTTTGCTTATAAGGAAAGTTCCCTTTAGGAAAGAGCTCATCCCTGGTCATGCCCATATCCCAGCAGAGCCCCAGAATTTTCCCAGGCAGCCTATTGCACTGCCTCACTAACTCATCAGTTTGAGCTTTTCCACACTTCTCTTCTACCTCATTATGTCTTGACCTGTTTGGTTTGTCCTGGCTCATGACAGGAATAGAAAACCACTTCTTCTTCCTTTCCATTTACAACAGTAATGGACAGAAAGCAACTTTGTGTTTTAAGTGGAACATCACATTTGACACCTAAAAGAACCAACAAATATCTTCAAAACTTACCATGAAATATGGCCTCTGGCAAACTGATAACCTACTTTCTGTCTTTAACTGGGATTTTAGTACCTCCAGCACTAAAAGAACCAGAGAAAAAGAATTTCTGAGTTTTGTAGTGGTATAAATGAGATTAAAACCTGGCCATTGTGATGATGGTAAAATGAGAACTATCAGAAATATATTAATTAAAATATTTTAATAATAAACAAGTTATTATTCTCTCTTTATCCTAATTATATAAAATGTTACGAATAATATGACATCATAGATAGTCACCTGATATTTTTATAACATCATTTGTTCTCGTGACACTGCCAGCACATTCTGATAACAAATTGACCTAATTAATTTAATTGATCAGACTAAATCCAGAGCTTCCATTTCAACAAAGCACTTTGACACTCCCTGGGGGCGTTCAAGAAATGGCTGGGCATGGCACTTAGTGCTGTGGTTTAGTTGAGGTGGGGGTGATGGGCCAAAGGTTGGATTCGATGATCTTGGGAGTCCTTTTCCAACCATAACAATCCTGTGATTCTATTCCATAGGATGAATTTCTTTCTTAACCAAAAAAAAAAGGTACTTAAAGTGTAAGTGAATTGTTGATGAAGGATGTTTGGACTTCAGGAGGCTCTTCAAAATGCTGTTTATTGCACAGACAGAGTTACAGCAGTCCAGGCTGTGGGTATAGAGAGCCAACCTGAAAGCTGCCAGCTTAAAGGTATCCCTGAAGCCAATTTCTGTTCAAGTTACAAAGCATTATATACTTTGCTGAGTATCTTAGTACATAACAACCAATCAGCATCATACACAATACCTTTACATATACCTATAGCCTACAATAACTGCTATCATTACCATATTATAGTCATTATTATCCACTTACAGTTTAAGCTTGAAGTTGTTTTTCAGTTTTCTTGCAGTGGAAAATTCTTGGACCTTTTTTCTAGGCCTAGGTTCTTTTGCCACATCAACATGTTTTGTTTGCCTGTGGTATCTCTCTGCTTGGTAAAAACATCCTTTTGTTTGTGGTCAGCTTATCCTCTGTTCTAAGTCATAAAATCTCCTTCCAACTCATCCTCAACCTTTGCTTTCTCATCTATTCGGTGACCACAGGTTCAGCAAAACATCTTTTACTCTATATCAAAACTTGCTTTCATTTCTATCCCATTCTCAGTTCCTACATTCAGGGATCTTTCTGCCAAGCCTACATATCTTTGAAACTTTCTTGTTAAACTTCCATCTTCCCCAGCATTAAAGTGTGTGGTTAAGTCTTCCTGAAGATGGTTAATGACACACAACTGAAGGTCAAACAGTGCAGTAAGTTCAGCTCATTTTGTTGATACCTCATTGAATTAAAGCCAAAGCGTGTTAGAAGAAGCCAGAAGCTTTGAAAGTCTCCACACACATCTCTCTGCCGTGGAGATGTCAGGGAAGAGGAAGGCCCACCACCCAACGTGTTTGCAGGGGACCAAGTGTCCCTGTAGGACACAAAATGAACAACAGAGAGCGAATTTTCAAGCAGAAAAGAGTTCACAGTTTATTTTTACTTTGATATATATAGAATTCTGACAATGACCATGGATTGGAGGATGAGGTTGCTTCCTCTCCAACCACACTGGTCAAACAGAAGTCTTATCAATTGTCTCCTCCTCAGGAGAGGAATGAAAAACAAAAGGAACAGTTAGAGAAACATTGCTTTGTTTACACGAAATGCCTGAGAACTTCTATTATAAAGAAGGCAAACATGAGAAGGCTGAAAATCAGGGTGACAACCAAGCTGCAGAACTGGACTGAAGGACTATGGAGAACCAGTCTGCCTTCACAGGGACTGGGATTTGTCACAGGTGACATCTGTGGCTGCAGCTTCAGCTTCCAGCATTGAACAGTCCAGAGTGGAATTTCCAATGGCTGCTTAATACAGTCCAAAATCTGGGATGAATATTCTAACCTTAATTTGATGAAATTAAATCCTGAGCCTTCATGGTAGCTTCAGTAAGAAGCAATGGAGAACACAGGGACAAATTAAATTTGACCCTTTGGGGCAAAATTAATAAAACTGAAATTCATCTCCTTCCTGGGGGAGTTGTCTTTTTTATCCCTCTGCCCATCCAGACTCCTAAATCTTTCTCTAATTGAGGCAAAACCTTCATCTGGAGTTTTTATGGGGTGGGCAAAGGAGTTTCATATTTAGACATTATATTGCATAGAGAGTAAACTGACTTTGGATTCACACATTTTCTGATTTCTAAAGCATATTATTCTCTGCCTTATTGAATTTCACAGGAAAAGAAAACATTCTGAGTTAGTATAGTCATTCCCTCTCTGAGAATAATGTTGCTGAGTTCAATATGCACATTTTTCTTAAACTTCCACAATAATAAACCAAAGGCTTTCTTCATTTCCCGATTCTTTGTTGTATTGTCTTTTTGGTTGGTATTTTTAATAGAGTTTCAGAATTTCACATGGTGTGATATTCACAGAGATCATAAACTCAGAGATTGCCCTGTGACTTGAACTGCAAAAATGTACCAAATAACTTCAAATCTCATCCTGAGTTTGCTAATATATTTTATTGACTCCCAGAGAACAGACTTATACCAGGAAATAAATTTCCTAGTATGAGATAAAGTCTCCTATTTGATGGGATGGCACAGCATTTATACAGAGGAGGGTAGAGAAATCCATGCAGCAAACCAGGATGGGCAGGAAAAGAGTGCTCAGTAAGGTCTGTGAGTTGTTTCATTTTTAACTTCCATGGACTGAGGCTGGCAAGGGAGATGAGAGGCAGCAGGTCTTGCTCGCTGAGGTCATTCAGAGCCCTTCAGTTCCTTTTGCACCAGAGAAGGAACATTAGGTTTGGCCCTGGAGAAGTGAGTCTGAGAATTAAAAATATTCGGAGTCCTTGCTTCAATGTGAGGGAGACAAATATCTGGGCTCTCCAACCTCCTTCCATGTTGCTACCAAGGAATATGGGTTGTGCCTGTTTCTCCTTCCCGACTAGAAAGGCCATTTTCTAGGATTATTCCCTGTCCCCTGTGCCCTGTAACCCAAAGCTCTGTCTCCAGAAGATTGTCTGGACTTCTGCGTGGAAGCTCTCAGGATTGTCACCTCGACAGGGAGGATCAATTCGATATTGAACATGGTGGCGACACAAATTAAGAACTGTGTGACAAAGAAATCACAACTGTGAGATCAATACTAGTTTATTTATCTCCTCTGCAGCTCCTATTATTTATCTCCCCGAAGCAACTCCTGAGGAATATCTTAAATTTCAAAATCTTCATGGGTTTTTATCAATGGTTGAAAGCAAATGTGCTCATGTGCTCTAGAGGTTTAATATAAATGCGTTTGAAGTCACTTAGAGAACTTCATTATATTGAGTATTGATCAGCTGTTGATACACCAATATTAGCAAACATGATTTGCACTCTGTAAAAGTGTGTAACTAAGCAATGAGTTTCATTAATTAATGATCCTTACCATCGAGAATTACATGCTTATATATATATTTTTTTTAATTTTTGAAAGAGAGGTGGAGGATTTATCTGTCCATTTACTTAGAATAAAGTTTATCTGGTTCCCAGATTGCTATCCCTTGGTGATCTACATTGAACCCATTGCCCATCCTCATCCATTTGATCACAAAAAATGTTTTCACTGGAAATGTAGCTAATTGACAGATGAGATGGAACTGCCAGTTGAGAAAATAAAGCTTAAATTCGTATGAAAGTTTACTTCTCTTCATCTGTTAGACCAAATGATTAAAGATACAGTGGATGGCATGAAGACAGAGGGGAAAATATTCAACTACTCATTCTGTAGCACATAAAACAGCAAAACTCTTTGCTTTGCAGTGTAGGTTGTTTTTTTTTTTTTTTTTCCCTAATGATGAGAACTGAATTAATATATTGGGGAAAAAATAAGGATATAAACAGAAGATGAATTTATGAGCAAAGTTCAAGTTTGTAATTTTATCAGGCCCACTGGTTTGACTGAAATGTAAGTGTACATGGTTGGCTACCCTTGGCATTCACTGGTACTCACTGCCTTTGCTCTCTGGTTCACTTGCATCACACTTTTCTGAAAGTATGGAGAGAATTATTCTAAAACTTCCTATGGGCTTTATTTTGTATGTTCTTTTCAATTGCATATTCCCATGTAGATGTGTATATATGTGTGTGTGTGTAAATACCTACATTTATATAGCTACACATACATATCTATAAAACAAGAATTCCCTCGAATCTGTTATTTACTAGGAGTTCACAGGACATGGCATCTCATCTTCAGCTTCATAACACACTTTGCTTTGCCAAGAGCTTTCAATGTGTTCCCTGTCTAAGCACCAGAACCCTTTTTGGCAGTGGAGATGGGGATGAAACACTGAAGTGGTCGTGGCATATGATAATCTTTCCAACTGTTCACAAATATATTTTCAAAGCAGCTTCTGCTGGCCTAACAGCTCAGGATGGAAAAGCTGTAGGGCACAAAGTCATGCAGCAGCGACTAATGATGAGTATGGATGGAGAGACTGTGTTTGGGATGGAGAAAGGTGTAAACAATGTCATCCACTGCTCCAAATTACACCTTCTTGGGAAAGGTGGCAGAAAACTGGAGGAAAAAAAGAGAACGTGAGGGGAATGGTTATTTTTAATCTGTGGACTCCTTTATCACTAGCTGCTCCAATCATTCAAAATTCAAATCCTTGCCTACACAAATACTTAAGGAATGCTCTCCGTGGAAGGCCTGAGCCACATGTATTAACTAGGGTGCTTGGGTCTTCTGCTCATGAATTTTTCTTCATGGCACATTATAATTCATATTTGTACGAGTGATGTCTGCTTGAACGAGTTAATGTCATTATTTCCTGCAGCCAATCCTTTTTTTTCTTGTAGGAAATGCCAGTTACTCAGCCAAAACAACAACCAACACATCTGACTGATGCTGACTAACTGCATGTGCAGTGGAGCAAAATGCAAATTGGTTAAATGAGGAGATGATGAGATTCCTGTGGGGAGAGTTTTCTTAGATCTATCAGTTGAAAACAGTAAGTGTTGCTTCTTTTTAAACCCTTGGTTTCTGAAACCCAAAGAGAGTATTTGAAGGATGTGAGTGTTTAATATTTTTTGTTGAGTTGTGTAATTTGGCTCGGGAAATATTAAGTATATCGAGTATTTAAGGGCATATGCTCTCTACTAACCATCTAAACAGATATCTTTTCCATCCCAGATGGAAGTGGATGCATTTACCTATGCTCTATACCATAAGATTTAAGTAAGCTTAAAACTTCCACCAATTTGCAGGTTTCAGACTAAACCTTCCCTGTATTGTTCCTATTAAATTATTTCTCCTCGTTCCAAAGAACTTTAGACTATTAAAATTTCCCAACAGGTAATGTCTAATTAAGCTGCTATTCTCCTAGATAAATGTCTCCTGGATAAATAATATACCACGTTGAAATATGCTTTCTTTTTAAATTGAAAGAGTAGGTGTGAGTGAGAGTCAGGTTAGTAACAAAAGCATTACTTTCCATGCAGCCTAAATTCTCCTCTCATTCCTGGGGCTCCATAAGTAAGCAGCTGGCTGGAGCCACAAGAGACTTTTTATCTGTTTGGGAAGATTTTGCACTTGTCAGGGTGTTCTGTAAAATGTCTGCACTGTACAGCATTTGCACTGAGCATTTTACATTTAAATGTCTCTGCTAAAAGGTGTGATCACACTTGCAATTATATTCTCTACCTTCCTGGGCACACCTGCCCTGCCAACCTTTTGAAATGTCAGACTCTGGAGCAAGCAACACAGAACATTTAGGAGGATTCCTTTGTTATGAGACAGTATCTATTTGTTATTGGAAATATTAGACTGGGGCTTTATCCTGGTTTTATGATGTCAAAATCATTTCTATCCCTACAGCCACCAGTGATAGAAATCTCTCTTCTCAGACAGGGAGCCCAAACTGTGGCTGATATCACCAGTACCACTGGGATTAATTTTTGGAGTGTAGTAAAATTGTGAGGGAACAACTGATCTTACATCCTTTGAGGTCTTTTCTCCAGCTTTAGTGATTTTGGCCTTCTGAAAGCCACAGTGTGGGATCTCTTGAATGCATCCTATTTAAGGCCATGAGGAGTGGGGAGCTTTCTACCTTTGAGATTTCTGAGATCAATTAAACAGATCACATTTTCATTGTCTTTATTGTTGATGGACATGTGGGCCCTACCTCTTTAAGGCAAAGAATTTTGTGATTTTGTTGTTTTATCTCTTAGGTCTGTCCCTTTATATACCCAAAACCCTCCAGGAAAGAGGCTATAGAAGGGAAACCTCCAAAGACTTGCTTTAAAATGTGCTATTTTCTGTTAGCACTTCTTAACTAAGTCCAGCACTTAGATGGACAGGTTTTCTTTATCCTTTTAAAGTGCTCATTAAATGGAAAGCACAATTACAGCTGATTATTTACAACCATTAGCACGAGCTCCTCTCAGCTTTCTCACGATCTCATTAGGCTCCCTGAATTCCTTGCAACTCTAGATAATAATATATATAAAAATATTTGTCCATTTAAAAGCCTGCTGTCTTCATCAGTCTTTATTCCAAGAGTTTAATATATTCGAAGGGAACTGTCAGCTGAGCCAATCATGCAGATTTTGTTATTTTCTGTTCCCCTATTTCTAACAAAGTTTAAAACAGAACACACTGAACACTGAACATTGGAAGACCGAAGCAAGTTTATTATATTTTGTGCATTTTATCTGGAGTTTCATGCAAGTGTTATACAGACAATCAAATTCAATACAACCATGATCACGTTGGATACTGTCAGAGGAACAAAATCTCTCCGAATAAATGGAATTTCTATAGTTCACCCTCACTCCAGTAGCACCTTGCTGAAGAAATTGATGGAATATTTGGTAGCAGAAAAGGGAGCCATGTGACAAATTATGATCTAACCCCAGAAAAAGTAGGGATCCCTTTAGGTTTTGGGTGAAAAATTGTCATATTGGGATGCACTCCATCAGAGCAACACTTGATAATTTGCTTCAGCATAATGCTAATAATAATGCTAATAACGAAGTTAATAGATACGACTACGACTAATTATAAATTATGTAATTAGAAAAGAAATAGAGGTATGGAGCACAAAGAAGTACCCATTTGGGGCATTGAGAAATGTCTGTGGAGTTTGCTTTATCTGGATATAACACTGGAAAATCTTTTTAAATTTTGGAAAAGGAAAATGTCGTTATATTGAAGAAGTGGCTGGAAAGGCAATTGTCAGCAAGTGCCTTCAATGACCTCAAGAGGATAACAGGATGTCAAACACAGGAAAATATGGTATTTTCTGATCTCATGAAGCTATTTATGACTGCAGAAATAGTCCTTTATGCTGCCCTTGTTGTAGAAGGAAAGTCATTAAGGCAACACAGGTACAGAGAAGTTGCAAAGAGAAAAGCTGCTGCCTGCAATTACCTGCTCCATAAAAGAACTGTCCCACATCCCTTGCCCTTACCAGTTTGAAACAACTGAAGCAGAAATAAGGGAAAAATAAAATGGGAGACATGAGTTTTATACATTCTATGTGCTTCTTTAGTATTTGTGTCTGTATGTTATATTTGCTTACATAGACACCTCTACATACACACACAGACACACAGGCTCACAAACACAATTTCTGTGTGCAAGAAAACTTCTAATAAAAGCATCTTCTACCTGAGAACTGACCTAAGACCTAATTTCTGATAACAACTTCCTGATACATTGTGTAGCAGGGAAGAAATGTCATTATTTTGCCCACAGGCCATTTGGATTTGGACGAATTTATCACAATACCCCTAACTGACAAAATTCATAAACACTCCACTTGCTTCTTCTGAGGTAAAATAAACAAGTGTTTTGCTTACATTTACAGTAAACAGTATATAATTTTGATTACCTAAACTACCATAAAATTTTGGGGCTTGGTTCTGGGATGCCAAATTTGTGATAACTGGCTCTGGATGACCAGTTTTGTCACCTCCAAAACAGGGATTATCCACCAGAAATTGCACCATTTCAATTGCCAGAGACTAACCCAGACTACCAAAAACCATTTTAAATTCTATTTCTATTTCAGATGAAATTCATCAACGTCTTTGAAGGAAAATTTCTATAGCACTTGCTGGAATATGACAAGGAAACATTGTCTTTGTTAAAGGTTTATAACTATGCAGAGACTCTTTAATGTACAGAAGGATTACTTGGGAGGAAGATAAGGAGGCACTAATCAGTTGCTATAAGACCACTACTGTGTTTTCTTTATTTATTCTTCCTTTGCACAAGTTATACTTGCAGCCAGTACTGGAGCATCTGCTCTTTTTCCTGCCTTGCATTTTCTGTTTGCTGCTCTAAAATGTTGTTTCCTGACACCTCAAAATCAACATGATTTTTTTTCCCAGAGGTACAAGTTGGAAATGTTTTACTGGCAGTTGGTGCTGATCCTTAACCTGCCCAATCCCTGCCATTTTTTTCATTATATTTCACAATTTATTCTCAATATCTCTGCTAAATTTCACTAGGAGACAACAAATAATCCCTGCATTTAGTCTTTCTGCCTCGTGCTTATTTTCTGTCCCATTTACCTCGTGTACAGCGCACAGGCTTTCAGGAAGGAGCCCTGAGTGGAAAGATTTCCTGCTTTGTATTCATTAATGACACTGTCATCGGTGGTAATTCTCTGCAGAAGCTCAAGGACTTCACTTTTTGGAGCTGCACACACTTTGCAGCTTTCAAATGAGTTTCCACCCATGACAGGATGAAGGTCGGGGTAAGACATTTGCGGCGCAGTGTCTGAAGGATGAGCTCAATTTCACAGAGCTGTTGCCACAAGTGGTGGCTCCTTGGCCAGCTCCTGACAGCTCTAATGGGCACGGAGAATGAATGGTTCTTTCCCCACTTCTGCTTTCCCAACGGGACACAGCAGAAGCTCATTGCAGAGGCAGAGCAGAAAGGTCACTTGTGCTGCAGCTGCTGTCAGGAGAAGCGCTGTCAAAACTGAGATGTATCTCTGAGCACTAACACTGCCCTGAGGGCCGGCAGCACGAGCTCCAGCCTGACAGTGCAACTCCAAACCTCTGTGTGGTTGTTCTTACTCACTCTCCTCGCCAGGAGCTCGTGTCTGATTGTGTCTGATGAGCTGAGGGCAGGAGGCAGAGGTTGGGGCTGCGCTGCTTTGTGTTTGACCCGAGCTCACTGGGAACGGAGCCTCTTCTTGCTCACTCAAGGTGCCTCTGACTCCTCTTTCCGTTCAGCTGAGCTCCTCCACTCCGAATTGTGCTGCTTAGGGCTGCTGGGAAATCACAGAACCGTGGAAGCATGGAATGATCAGCGTGGGAGGGAACCCCAAAGATCAGCCGTGCACTGTCGCGGTGCCTGTACACTGGGCACTGCTGTGTGTGACTCTCTGCCTCTCACAGTTTGGTTTTCACAGCAGAAACAGGCACGACATAAAAGGGGTTATGCCTTCAGACAAGTGTCTTACCCTGGAGGGTGTGGAAAAATTACTTTGTATTCAATTCCTATTTCTCCCCAGTGCTGCATTAGCCACTAACAGCTACACACAGGTTAACAAGGGGTGGCACACTTGAGCTCGGGGACGGAAAGGAATGTGGCGTGAACTTCAGGTGAAAGAAGTCATAAAAGCTATTTGTTAAGAAAATCTTGTCTTTTTTATAACTAAGATATTTAGAGCAGGACACAATCACTGGTTCTAGGGTGAACACCTCTTAGCATCACTGGCTAGTTACAGAATAACAATTCAGGAATAACAAAATATACAAAACACCACCTGTGAGATACTTTTTACAAAACACCCAAGATAGTTTGCACAAACCTCTCCTGGTTCTCAGCTCTGCTCATAAGAAAGCAACTTCTTCTCATGAACAGGGCCAAGAGCTGGAAACATTTTCTGACTAAACTTGTCAGTGCCTACAAAGAGGTCACTGCTGGGAGTGATCTTGTGGGAGCAAATTTGTGTCGTAGCCAGAAGCTGATCCTGAGAAAATCAAGTGGAGTTTGCATTGATGTGAGGAGGAGGCTTTTGATACAGTTCTCAGTTTCCAGCTGTACAACACAATCCTGGCTGATAGCGTTGGAAAATCTGCACTGATATTTGAATGTTTGTGCAATATTTGTTGGAAACACTTGTGTTTTTGTCATAGAATGCTTTTCTGGTTTGGGGTGGAAGGGACCTTAAAGCTCATCCAGTGCCACCCGTGCCATGGGCAGGGACATATTCTACTATCCCAGGCTGCTCCAAGCTCCATCCAACCTGGCCTTGGACACTTCCAGGGATCCAGGGGCAGCCACAGCTTCTCTGGGCACCCTGTGCCAGGGCCTGCCCACCCTCCCAGGGAACAATTCCTTCCCTATGTCCCATCTATAACTAGTTCTCCTTCAGCCTAAGGCCATTTCTCCTTTCCTGTCAATCTGTGCCTATTTCCAAAGTCCCTCTCCAGCTCTCTCAGATTCCCTTCAGGTATTCCCTTCTCCATCCTCAGGCAGGTTTCCATGCTCAGAGGGTTTGCTAAGCTGGGAAGAAAACACAGCCTCCAGATCTGGAGACATTGTCTTAAGGGATAGAGCAGCAATAGATGCTCATTTTTAGTTTTTTGGGGTTTTTTTGTTTTGCTTTTTTTTGTGTGTTTTTGTTTTCGTTTTTATTTTTGGTTTTTTGGGGTTTTTTTTTGCAAAAACAGCCCCTGATTGCCAGTTTTGTCTTCTATGGAACCCTTACAGTGGCAGTGAAGACCACTCAGGCTATTTTTCAAGACATGGAACTAGTTCTGACTTTAGCTTACATCTAAACTCACATTTCTGCAATCATAAATCTTGGATCAATTTTAATGATTCCGGTAAATTGGTTAATCATTCTTTGACAGGAAAATTGACTGCTCCCTTTTATTATTCCAGCATGTTCACATCCAGCTATTGCCACATATCATGCATAATTTTTTACAGTATTTTCTACAACTTCTTAACTATGAAATATTTAAGACTTTTTTAAAATGTTGTATCAAAGTGTCATGGAATCATTTATGTTGGAAAAGACTCTCAAAATCCATAAGCCCAACTGTTAACCTAATACTGCCCAGTCCACCACCTGAACCATGTTCTGCTTGTTTTACTCCCTTAGAAATATTTAAAAAGGTATAATTTTAAATATTTTAATATTTTTGCAAGTATTTTCCAGAGGTAAAAACATTGCCCTGTATGCAGCATATGAAAAAGCCAATTAAGTCTCCAATGAACACAATGCAATGCATTTTTCTATAGGATGTTGTGTGAAAAAAGAGATCATGATTTTTTTAAGGATTTCAATGGTCAATTATCTGTGTAGTTTACTGCATGGCTCCCTGACCTTTTCCTTCTAAATCCAGTCTAAAATGAACTTAAGCACCACCACTAAATAGTTCACCTGATAACTGGTTTCTTAGGAGCTCCACAGAAGTTAAATATAATTTTTAAATCAATCTAATAAACATAATACATTTTTAGTAAATATAATTTTGCAAGCCCACAAAGTCCAAGGGAATATGTGTAGGGATTCTGAACAGACCTGGCACTTGGGGAGCAAAAATTAAAATAAAAAACCCCCTGTATTTTACATCCAGGAGAAGACTCAAGGAATTAGCTCCTCTTACAACTCTTTTAAACTCACAGAGCAACAAGGATATGCAACAAGGATATTCCTCCTCTCAAGTGCATCTGTGCTTTGCAAAATCTCTAGAATCATCTGAGGAGTGAATGATTCGATGTCGTTGGAAAGCACAAATATTCCAGCTGTGATCATTTGTTATTTCCTGATCAACTGATTCAAACCAAACAAGTTGTATAATTCTTTCAGATTTATTACTGGTTAAATTGCCTTAATTGGATTTGTTTGATGTGAGCCAAGTTTTGATGGAATCACTCTGTAAGAGCAAACCAGGACTACCCTGGAATTTTATCTCCCTTGCAGTCGAACAATTCCTTTGTCTATTCCTCCCTTCAGTGTCTCCTGCTGTGGATATTTCTGGGGCAAACAAGGCAGTGTTTATGATTTAATTAATGGAGTAGGAGCAGCCTTGTGCCTCTTAGGAGTGTTTAGTTAGCATTCTAATTTTCAGTCAGGCTTTTGTGTGTGTGTGTGTGTGTGTGTTTTGTTAATTGGGTTTTATTTTGCTTTTCAAAGTAGGAGAGGATGGGAAGGGTCTTCCTGTGGCACAAAGTGGATAAGATATCTACCAAAGGAGAAGATGGATAAGATATCTACCAAAGGATAAGATGGATAAGAGATCTACCAAAGGAGAAGATGGATAAGAGATCTACCAAAGGAGAAGATGGATAAGAGATCTACCAAAGGAGAAGATGGATAAGAGATCTACCAAAGGATAAGATGGATAAGAGATCTACCAAAGGAGAAGATGGATAAGAGATCTGCCAAAGGAGAAGATGGATAAGAGATCTACCAAAGGAGAAGATGGATAAGAGATCTACCAAAGGCCAGCAGCTGGAGCCAAGATCAAATAATCCCAGAGAAAGGACCAAGGAATTGGAAGAAAAACATTTGGGTTGAGGGTAACACCTGAAATTAGAAAAAGGGAGTTTCTGTAGAGGGGAGCTTCTGTGATCAGTGAAGAAAGGTTTAAATAAACATTTTAGTTAAAAATGCTAAAATCAACTTGCCTGACTGCTCCAAGTATTAACTGCTGAAAGAAGTGATGTCAGGTGGTGAGTGCTTGTCCCAGGGCTGGGGAGTCCTGCCCTCAGTCTTCCTCAGGGTCATTCCTTCTTTTTCAACGTGTCTGGCTCATCCTATGAGGAAAGATAGCAATATTCATTCTCCCTCAAAATAAATCATATGAAATGCAATAAATATAATCACAGTTGTGAGGCTCTCAGGTACTTAATTACCAGAATTATTGCTTTTAATGATATAGAGTGTGGTAGAAATATTTGCTGTCCAACTGGCACAGAGAGAAATTAGAGTAACACTGAATCCAATATGATTTTGAAATATTTTCTCATGAATATGGAAATGTTGGATAAAGAAACAGTAATCTTTTGATTTTTCTTTTAATTGGGTTTTGATATTCAAATCGCTGTGAAATTTAGCTTTTGACTTTTTATGCATCTTTGATGACTGATTTAGAAACAAACTCTCATATATGGAGTAGGACTGTTGCAATATTCTGGATACAAGCTGCAAATATAATAAAAATATCAATGATTAATTGAGAAATCCAGAAAAAGCTGCCAATGAGGGAGGACTTAGAGTAGGAGGCTGAGTAGGAATCAGTGATTATGACCTGATTGCATTTGTAATCAAGAGAGAAAAAGCTGTCTGTACTTGTTATGTGGTATAGCTATATTAGCCCTGCAGATAGGTTAGATCCCCACTTTCATGAGAAATAAGAAATTAAAATTACCAGCAGAGAAAAAGAACCTGAAAAAAATAGAACTTTATTGAAACCAGTAGAAACAACTTAAGAAATCTGTCTGTGCATTTCAGGAGAAACCAGTGTGTTCTTGGTTTGAGTATGACTGCATGGAATCACAGAACCACAGAATCACTAAGGTTGGGAAAGATCTCCCAGGTGTCAAGTCCAACTTTTGACCAAACCCCAGCATGCCCAGTAACACATTCCATGTGGTGCCACATGCAGTCATTCCTTGAACACTAGCAGGGCTGGGAGCTCCACCACCTCCCTGGGCAGCTCCTTCCAATGCCTGACCACCCTTTCTGTGAAAACACTTTTCCTGATATCCAGCCTGAGCCTCCCCTGGCACAGCTTGAGGACATTTCCTATTCTCCTGTCCCTTGTTCCATGGGAGCAGAGCCCGACCCTGCTCTGGTCAGGGAGTTATGGAGAGCAATAAGCTTCTTGTGCAGCTCTGTGTAGTTCCTTTGTACAGCTGATGCCTTAGGTTTTAACATTTTTGTTTTTCCAATCCTGTAACTGAAGCTTTCTGTAGCTTGTTAAATGCTGCTCTCTTATGCTGTTCTCTGTGCTAAGATAGACATAACAAAACCTCTAACTTGCCCTTCAAGGACACCTAGAAACAAGAACTGTAAACCTTCATCTTGGGGAGAGGGAGGCAGGCTTGGGGGGAATCACATCATTGCCTGGGTTCTGCTTGGGGAATTGATATTATTATAAAAGTGTGAAGCTCTCATGACCTGAAGAGTCCATTTTGGGATGCACTGAGGAAACCTCTGGATTCCAAAGTGTGCACCTGAAGACCTTTGAAATAAATTCCACCTTTATTCCTTTATTCCTGTCTGGTCTCTGTTTCTAGGTAGCCAATTTAAGGCATCACAGCAGACACCAAGCTGTCATTTATTGTGAGTAAGCATTCCAGAAATTTGCCCTCAAAAATGAAGGAGCAAAAGCACAGCTGTGGACCAGAATAAGAATGGCTCACCTGGAAGAGAGCTGCAACGATGCTGTTGTCCAACTGCAGCAATCTCTGCAAGTCACCTCTGTGTTCCACGTGTTTCAGAAGACACAGGTTAAGCTGTGGACAGCTAAAGAACCTGCAGGCTGTGCAGAGCCCAGCCTGGAGCAGGTTTATCCCACAGGGCTGCCAGCCATGGAAAGGACCATGCATGAGCAAGGGAAAAGCACCAGGAGGAAGGGCTGGCAGAGAGGAGCTGTCACAGCCTGACTGCAACTCCTGCTCCCAGCACCCCTGCACCCCCTAAGGGGTAGGAGGCAGAGGGAAGGAGGCAAGTTAAGCCTGGGAAAGGGTGTAGGGGAGGAAGGTGATTTAGTTTTCATCTGTTTCGCACCCTCCCACTACTTTTATTTGGTAATGAGATGAAAGAAGCCAGATTTAGATTAGATATTGGGAAGGAATTGTTCCCTGGGAGGGTGGGCAGGCCCTGGCACAGGGTGCCCAGAGAAGCTGTGGCTGCCCCTGGATCCCTGGAAGGCCAGGTTGGACAGGGCTTGGAGCAGCCTGGAATAATGGAAGATGTCCCAGCCCATGGCAGGAGGTGGCATTGGATGAGCTTTAAGGTCCCTCCAACCCAAAGCATTCCACAATTCTATGAGTTTTTTGGGTTTTTTTGTCCATGATGAATACTGGTAAATGATCTCCATGTCTTTATCTTGACTCAGGAACTTTTTCACCTTATTTTCTCAGCCTGTGCTGTTGGTGGGGAGGAGGAAGACTAAGAAAGCACCTGGAGGGTGTCTGGCAGCTCAGCAAGATCAACTCACCCCAACCACACACAAAATGCTCCCAAACTTCATGTGGAAGTTCCTTACAGTCCTGCAATGTACAGATAAGGCTGAGGGACATGAATAAACACAGCCTAGCAAACCATTTGTAACACAGACCAAGAGAAATGGTGCTAAAGAGACAAAACCCACTTCAGACCACATCATCAAGGGGACAAGACACGAGATCAGAGAAAGGAGCTGTGTATTTTATTTTTCATCTGAATGAGGATACCAATGTGGAAAGATCACAAATTAAGGAAATAACTCTAAATTGGCAGTGCATCGAAGAATTAACTGATCTCTGCTTCTGAAGCTTCTGTTGTGCACAATAACCTGCAGTGAAATTACTTCACATGTGAAAAGCTTATTCAGTTCAGTAAATGTCACGCTCTTAATACAGTCCCTCTCCAAATACTATCATATCACAAAATGTTACAGAAAATAATAAGGCTGTTTTATAATTAGAACTATGCGGGATCACAATCTCAGATTACTCATTTGCTTGAACATCCCTTCACCACCAACTGCCTGTGCGACATTTGAATGTCACCAAGCTCCTGTCATTAATGTTTGCACAGCAGTGTGGAATAATAGCTTGCACATTTGCAATGAGCTCCTCTGAGATCCCATGTGAGCCCCAGGTGTGCTCAGCCCCCTGCAGCATCCTTAGGACTGGATAAACAGGGCTAGGTTCAGGTTTTTAGGGGGAGCAGAAGCAGGTATAAATCAGCTGAAAGAAATGCATAGAAGGGTGCCAAGAGTAAAGGCAATGAGATGAAAGACAAAGCCTCAGATGTCACAAGGACGTCCCCACTAATTTGCTCCAGGCCCTCAAAGTGAAGGTGCAATTTGTAGATGTAAAACCTGTGCAATTTCTCATTGTTTCTCTCCTGTGCCCACATTTGCTGCTACAAATACAATAAATATTTGCAAGCAGCAGTGAGAATAAGTGAAGAAAAGAAATGTTTCAAAGAGGAAAGAGGAATGGCAACCTGCTGGTCACCATCTTTTGGCTTTGCAGCTTGAGGGTCTGAGGCCTCAGGGGGCTGGGATTTAGGAAAGGTGGTGGGAAGTGATCCTAAAGGGAGTGTAATGGATGTGTTCCTGAAGAGGTGTTTCAGTTTTAGTTTCATGTTCTGGGGCATAAAGATCATTCCCTCACAGAATCACAGAATATCCTGACTTGGAAGGTTCCCACAAGGATCATCATCAGCTCCTGGTCCTCCCTAACACACTACAAATGGGTTCTCTTTTCTTTTTTTTTAGCTTGGTTTTTTAAATTTGTTTTTAAATTTTTTTGTTTTAGTTGGGGTTTTACAAGGTTTGTCAATGGAGAATCCCAGGCTCTGGAGTGACACTATTGGCCAAAATAAAGACAGGCAATAGATTGATTTATGCAACTGAATATATTTTAATTTTTAAAAATTTCTTAGTAGATTTTTGCAGCTTAAGCAGTCCTGTCCTGTATTCACTTCAACAGGCTACTGGAAAAGTTTGTGTTAATTCAGGAAATGTTAAGACTACACCTGCCATGCTTCTACTGTGAATTCTTATCACTTTGACAAATACGACCAGAAATCCAGAAAAACGTGAGTTTTCACTAATGTTTTTTTCTTTAACAAGAAAGTCTTGAGGTTTGTTCACCTGGGTGCAAGATGTAGATGTAAAACCTGTGCATTTTCTCATGGCCTGTGCCCACATGCTTGAGACATTTACTTCTACAAATACAATAAATATCTGCAAGCAGTAGTGAGAAGAAGTGAACGAAAGAAATGTTTTCTCCAAATCATGCATATAAAAATGAACAAGGCTTTTCCCTTCTATATATCTTGTTAAAAAGAGCAACAATTATTCATTAAACCTTTTAAGCCAAAGAACTTTTTCCCTCGTGGACATCCAGCTTAGATATTTCTAATGTCTTACTACAGACATGTATTAAATTCAGATTAACACTCACACAGGATCTTGTTTTATTTCCAAGACACAGATTAAAATGGCACAGGGTGGGGTTGTTGAGGTTCTGTGCAGGACCAAAGCTGGACTCACTGATCTCTGTGGGTCCCTTCTAATTCAGGATATTCTGTGATTCCATGAATAATAATTGATCTCTGCACAATTTATTGCATGGCACTCTTTTGGTCTTCAAACATAATGAAATCGAAAAATGAATGAAAGAGAAGGAATGTCAAGCCTGCTGTCCCCTGCATCATTTCACATGATGGAAAAACTGTTCCTTTAAAAGAAGCACCATTAGGAAATTGTTCCTGAAAAATCCTTCTAAAGAGTAAGAATCCCTCCTCTCCATGGAAAAATATCTGATAGGTTTTTTATTCAGACGTCACACCAGAAAAAGATCAATTTTATTCAAACCAAAACAAAATTAATCTGAGGACTGAAAGGTAATTTTAAAAAATATTGACCCTCTCAAACTATTAATTGCCAAACTCTAAGTCCACTTGTCATGTAATTTGCATTTTAACTTTTCGAAATAGCTGCTTTTGAAAGCAGCCAATCTATAAAATGCAAAGTTTCTCAGGTTTTTAAAGTCACATTACTAAAGGAATTTTTAAAAATTCGTTAAGTAGTTCTTTTTCTGATCATCCATTGCTATGTATTTATAAATACTATAAACTTTATTAAATTAAATACTTTTAATTCTTAAAATTAAATACTTTTAATTCAGTGTCCTTTCTATCTGCTTTATCTGGGATGTTTCCTTTCTTGCTCCAGACATTAGGAACCTCACACTGCTCCTACTCCTCATGACCAAGTGCCACTAAAAGCCTGCAGGAAAATTTAACAGGATTTTGAGTCTGGATATGGAACTATTTGCAAGTAAAGTTCTCAGCTGTCTCTTTGCAACCAGAAAAATCAAATATTTTCCTTTTCTTGTCAAATTTTCATGGCAATTTTGATTTCTGACATCACTCTTCCTTTTTAATTTCAAGTAGTGCCTTTTCTCCCATGTGTATGGGAGTGTGTATTTTCTTTACACAATATTCTTTATATTCTTTAACTTATTCTTTATATTCTTAATATTCTTTAACTCCCAGATTCCTACTTTGCTTTTTTTTCTCAGTCCTGACATACTTCACTTTGCTGTAGGCTGTGGGGTGGGAATAAAGTCTGTTGGAAAGACTTTGCTGTGCCATTTTCCACGTGGGTATTTCTGTTCAAGCCCCAAGTGATATTTAAATGTCTTCTCTTCTTGCAGTTTCATGATGCTTTTTTTTCTTTTTGAAGCAGAAGGTTTATGTGGCATTTTAATGCAGCCCAAAAGAGTCTTGGAAATGGCCACTGTCTTTGGAGGGGCTGGAGGAAGCACAGTGCTGCCTTTCAGGAGGACCTGGGCAGGATGGGGAGACTGCAGAGAGGAACCTCCTGGAATCCAATAAAGGTGGATTCAGGATCCTTAAAACCCTGGGCTTTAGTCATGTCTAAATGTTCCTCCAGCAGCTTCAGCAATTCAAGGATTTTCTGTTGTTCTTAGTGCTCCAAGTAAGAAATTACTCCCAGTTGCATTTTTCCTTGCTTTCCTTTCCCTCTTCTGTCATTTTTTTGGGGTTTTCTTGTTGTTTATTCCTCAAGCAAGGCAGGTGTTTCCTGGATTTTGGGAAATGCCTCATGGAAGAAGAATCCCATGCACTGATCCATCATGTGCCTCACTGCTATCTCTTCAAAATCTCCTCCTTCTGGTTGTACTGGAGCTTTAATTCAAATAGTTTGGAAAACATTTATGAAACCAGGAACCAACCACCATCCAAATCATGAGGGAAGTTTCCTGCTCAAGGAACCATCTGTGTTAACTTAAGCCTATTGGATGCCAAATCATAGCAAGGTGATTCTGTGAAGTTCTGATTCATTCCAGTGACTCTAAAATTGTGGTTTCAGTCAGATCTGATGGGGTTTCCCCCCACCACCCTCTTCTCCCCAAATGCCTTTGGCTTCAAATAAAGAACTTTGTTCCATGGCTGCAGTGATCCATTTGAAAAACTGTTGTCACACGACATCAATAATGATGATTTTAACTATCACTGATTCCTCACATCATATTGCTGCAGCAATGTGTTTAATAACTGCCCCCAAAATAATTCAAAGCTGAGAGAAGTTTTCCCCAAGTATAGAATATATGTATTAAATAGTACATTTAATTCCATTTGTAAAGCCCCTGCTCAGCAATTAATGATGGTGTGTTTGGAAAGAATATGCTTAATCATGCTCTTTGCATTTGCATTTTGGGTTTGCAAATCCAGAAGATTACAGACATTCACTAATGACAATTGCAGCCTAAGAGGCAGGTTTTTGCATCACAACAAAATTAGCCTAAAAAAAAAAGGGGGGAGAATAGCTTAAAAAGAATCATAAAAGAAAGCTGGGAAACACAACAGCTTTTCTTCTTGATTTTTTGGGGGGAAATATAAATAATTCTGTAGATCACTTTTCTAGGGGTTTTATTATTATTACTGAGAGACACCAGCAAAGGAGGGTTGATTTTGAAAAGCCTTCACTGGGAGTGCAGGTGAGCATCAGAAAGGAAGTGAAGCAAAGACCCAAACCAGTAAATTTCTCTGAAAATTAAAATAACCCCGTGGTAATCTCGTTCACAGATTTGGACTTTATAAAGAAATCACTCTTCAGAGTACCAATGATTGCACAGCAGTGCAAATTTTAGTTGTTCCTGCATCAACTGGGAGCTAAAACCTGATTAAAACCAGACATAAACAGTTATTACCTTTTATGGTTCTTTGCTTGTGATATATATATAAGAGTAGTGCTGCTTCTCTCAGCACTGGGCTCAAACTTTGTGTTAAAATTTCATTATTTGAAGACACAAAGTGTTTCAGTGTCACTGATAACTCACTCCCAAGCTATCTAACCTTGTTCATATTTGTAATAATGACTTGCAAGAAAAATCACTTGTATTAGTAAATTACTGCTATTGAATTAGTAAAGGTCACAACACTGAGGAAACAGAGGATAATGATAGTGATGGGGAAATGTTTATTTATGAAAGACAAGGGGAGTATTGCTAACCCTGAGAAGATTTCTTTAGGCACTTTTGTGCCTCACTGGTTCTTGCAGCCTTGAAGTTGTTGGATTGTTTTCAGTTTGATAATAAGCAAACATCAGAGCTCTCTCTTCTACATGTTGCATTGTTTTTCATATATCTCAGATTGTCTTCTTTGGCCAAAGAAAAACACTTCTATTTTGGGATTTGTTTTCATGCTTTGTAACTGTACACTGACACTTCTCCTGCTCTGTTCAGACAGACAGAGACAGACAGAGACACAGACAGAGAGAGAGGATCCCAGAAGCCGAGCAGGCTAAAGGAATTCTCCTCTCCTTTTCATCTCTCTGTTTCATCTAAATAATCTTATTAAAGCCTTCTGATTTCTGATCACTCAATCTATGGACTTTGTTTGTTCTTGGAGCAGCCCCTGAGAAGCAGGGCTGTTCCATCAGATCAACAGGGGAGTGTCTTCAAACAGAGGGCAGGGATGGATGGGATTTTGGGAAGGAATTGCTCCCTGTGAGGGTGGGCAGGCCCTGGCACAGGGTGCCCAGAGAAGCTGTGGCTGCCCCTGGATCCCTGGCAGTGCCCAAGGCCAGGCTGGACAGGGCTTGGAGCAACCTGGGACAGTGGAAGGTGTCCCTGCCCATGGTAGGGGTGGCACTGGATGAGCTTTGAGGTCCTTTCCAACCCAAAGCATTCTGTGATAAATTACAAATATATAATAATACATTGATCAAGGTTCCAGGTACATAATGCCATGATCTGCCAGGCTTGGGCATCTTGAACTTCTCTGCTGAACTCCTCACTTTCCTGCTGGAATGGATTGCTCCTTCCAAAGAATTTCCTCTATTTAAAGCAATGATGTGGTGTTATTATCATGTAAGTATTAGGTAAATCTGATAGAGTTCATTATTATTGGAGGACATCATCATGGTTCTTCAAAAATGCCATCAAAATTATAATTTCACACAGTGAATTAAAGAATTCCACTTTCTTATTTTTCAACAAAACCCATGGTGGACCTATATTAAAATACACATGTATATTATTTTTTTTTTCCATTTTTACCCCACAGTCTGATAGGTGGAATTCTTCCCAGGGGGAAAAAAAAAATACATTAAGGGTATAAAATAAAATAGAATAGAATA
>VZTN01033433.1:58066-114886 GCA_013400515.1 Erpornis zantholeuca | reverse complement strand
CCGATATCAATATTTCCTTGGCAGAAATAAAGCATTCTCTCCAAATGGCTGCTGACCAGAGTGCACTGTTGAAGCCAACAAAGCTAAGCTTATGCTGCTGTTGAAGGGTACACGTTTCCAAACTGTCTACCCTGACTGTACAACACTGAAGAGAAACAATATTTAAGCATTTGTTTTACATTCTGCCATTGATAGGCCAAGTCCAATGACAGGCCAACTTCATGCTGAAACTCCGTTCTGTGAAATCTGAAAGGACCAGGTCTCAAAGGTCAGCACTGAGCACTGGCTGTAACCAACTTAAGGACACAATAAACTCATTGGTGGTTTCAGGTTTCCCTCCATCAGCAAGGCTAAGCTACCACACCAGAACAGGTTTTGCCCCTGGTCAGCAGGAGTGCTGACAGGCTGCTCCTGTGCTCCAGCTAAGGGTACAATTTATTCTGTAGTGGCTTATCATGCAAAAAAGCAACAGTGTGCTGAGCAAAACTGAAACGTAACATATTTTGGAAGTCTTTCTCTGCATACATATGATCATAGCTTGACCACACCACTTTTAGGAACATTATGGGTTTGAATTATTTTACACTAATTCAACCATTTAAATATAATTTTCCCTTGTACTGAATAACTGCTGCTTATAAATTCCAGCCTGTCAAGGGCTATGTATAAATACTTAGCATCAGAAGGTGTTAGACCTGTAAACCAGTGTCTAGCAATGTAAACTAGCTACCAAATGTAACCAATGTCTACCAATGTAAACCAATGTAAACCAGCTACCAAACCTGGTAGCTCTTTGCTGGTAGTCAGGAGAAGCCTAACACACCTTCTCATTTCCAGATTTCTTTTTGCATAAGAGAGTTAAGGACCATTTTCCACTTAAAGCCCAGCATTTGTCATAAAGAACACCAATTCATTTTCAGAATCTTTTAGATGCTCCTATGTGATCCTCTGGGATAGTCAGACTTTCCCTCTAAGTACATCATGCCACCTCTAAGACTGGACTTTTCTTTTTACCTTGATTTATTTGTTTTATCTACACAAGTCATAGGTTCTTCAGAGTGGGCACTATTCTTTTACTAACCCTTCCTTTACACACAGAACAACCCTCAATGAAGACAACAATCCAGAAAGTTATTGAAACTATCTTTTTCCAATACAACCTCAAAACCAGATGATTTTGTTGAATATCTGATTTAGATACAGTCACCAGAATAAAAACCAAAGCTAAACAAGCCATCACATATAGGAAATCAACATCTATGATTTATTAAACCTCCCTATCTATGTAATGCTGTACTTAAAACAGTGGAGCCCAGTCACTCACTGAGATGCTGTAAATGCCACCACAGTCAAAAACTGGTGCTACATGAAGATGTGATATCCAATGGCACCTTACTAATAAAAGTACTGACCTCAAATGTATGTTTTGTCATATGCGAGATGACAATTACGCTTTATAAAATGCAATCAAGAGGAAGAAACTCTCAGTATGACTATGCTGTGCATTTAAAGAAACATCTATCTAGCCAACTGCATGAGTCATTAAGCAGTTTTAATTGTCATTTCTTTAAAACGAGTCATCATATAAGTAAACATTAAGGTAGGTCAACACATAAAATTATTCCTTCCCCTTCAGGAGTTACTGCCATGATTTTGTGTTTCTCCCAACGCAAAGGACATTCAAGGCATAATTTTCTGAGATATAAACAATTTCCAAAACTATTTGGCTGTTAAAAATAGGGCAAGGGAACCACAGTTCTCTCTTTCAGATGGGGTATTTTTGCCAGCAGATCTCATAATTATGGGGAACAGAGGTATGGGATCTTCATTTATCCCTTCGCTCTTCTTTACAGGAAACACAATTTAAAAATAAGCCAACCAACTTAATACACTTGACAGCTATAAATTATTACAGATATAACATGGAATACACAAAAAAATCCTGCATCATGTATGGATTGTTCAAGCAAACATTACTATCCTTCCAAACCTCCTATCAGATAGAAAAGTCTCAAGGGATTCACTGGACTATTCACCACTTTGACTTTGGGCATGTTAGGTGGCCCCAGACACGAAAAATAAGAGAGGAAACAGCTGCTTTGTCACCAAGGTTCCCACCTTGCAGGAAACCCAGTACCTCAGAGAACCATGATGAAAAACAGATGGTGGCAAAAATGGCAAAAGAGGAGCCAAGACAAGAGGCAGATGATACAAAAAAAAAGAAATTGTAAAAGGAAAAAAGGTAAGACAAAACAATGGGAATATGTATGTATGTATATTCACACGAGAGAATTTCACATGTAGAACATTCACTCCCAAAGACTCTGCTTTGGTTGTAAGATGAAAAAGCTAAATTAGACTCCAACACCAATCTCCCTTTAATGAGTTTTGCTCTTCTACACAGAAAACAGAGTGGTCCTACAGAAACTCCTTCTTTGTATTTGAAGCTACTCTTGGGAAAAGCACTTCCAAACTAGCACTCAGAAGCTGTCCAGGGATTTGGTATCTTGTGGGAAAAAAGATTTAATCCACAAAATAGCAATGACTATTCCTACTCAGTGAGGCTACAGTATTAATAGCTGAGAGTCCCTCATTCCAGATCTGATTTCCAGATCTTGGATAAAAGATCCCTGTCAGCCCAGAGCTGGTCCAACAGAAGCACCTCTCCATGAGCACCCTGCCCATTACATTTCTCAAATATGGATCATTAATGTCAAATACATGATTGTACTTCCCCAAGTTGTTCCACATTCTGCTGCCAAGCCATATACATTTTTCACACTCTGATGACTGAAATAAACCCACTTTTAAAATTTGTCCACAATTATTTACTCAGTCTCAACTAAAAACATAAGACAAAATGAGATATGATGATGAGACATTTGGCCACTTAAAACCTACAGCGCAAACAACCTGAAGAGCTCTTGTATACTTTTAAAAGGAATCACAAAAGGAAGTTTAGCTAGAAAATCAGAACATTCATGTCAAGTTCAGTAATTACATGAGCTATCACATATATTCTGGCAATGTAAAGCAAAATAAAGTGCAGCACTACAAAAGTTAGTGCAGCTTTATATTAAAAGTTATTTTAGTGTTTCTCTGTGGTTTTTTATTCATTTGGGGTAAAAAAAGCCAGAACATTAACGAAAGAGCTGCTCGTGCTAGAACCACAGAAAAGCACAGCATAGTTGTACTTTGCAACTCTCTTAGCTGCTGATCAGAATCCAAAGACAATGTATGACAGACAACAACACAGCTTGGACAGTATTTTTCCCCTTGCTCCTCCTGCCAGGTCTCACAATCAATTTCAGAAGATCCCAAGGCTGCTCTAGGATAAAGAGGCTTAGTCATCATTACATCAGCATGGACCACAGGGCTACAGCCTCCACCCTAACATTATGGTACTTGTCATATCTCAAAACATAATGTCAGCATTTAGCCAATTTTTTTCCCATAAAGAATACTGCTGAAGTTAAGAGACTGAACTCACGTATTTTTGCTCCATGTGTAAAGCCCCATAATAAGCCCAATTTAATAAATAAAAATCAGTATAATCATTCATGGAATCATTTCTAAATAAAGATGCCTCTTTGAATCACCTTGTATCTCATTTTAAGCAATAGTCCTTAATCTGCATTTGGGATTAATGTGAAAATAATAAATAGTGTATCAGATGCAGTTACTGTGATATAGTTTCAATGCAAGATTCTTTCACTTCACCATTGTCAGCAAAATTAAGAGGTCCCAAAGAAACAGGATTCTTAAAATTAAAGGTTGCTAGACTAATTCATTTACTGTTTAAAGTCACATAGCACTGAAAGAGTGAGACTGATCTGTTAAACCATGTAAGTAATTTATAGTCTTACAGTTCATGAATTTTAAAACAGTAATGAATGACTCCAGAATTAATCACCTGTTTGGGTACTTAGTAAAATATAGACTGTCCCATATCAGTGGAATTTATTCATATGAATAAAGATATCCTCAGTAACAAAGAACAACCAATTCTGGCAGAGCAGGTCAGAACCCTACCATACAGAAGAAAAAAGTTTAAAATACTTGTATAGTGTAAAGACACCCTACTCTGAAGCTCATCACATCTTTCAGGAAGATGCATTATATCTGAGTTTTAATTCCTACATTTACCATCCCACAAATGTTTGGTTTGGTCATCCACTGGCTATGGACTTCTCTAAAATATCAAAAGAATTGCCAACAATCTACTATTTTCACTGGTAACTGCCACTGTGTAAATCCCTGAAAAAAAGTGACTGCTGGGTAAACACCAGAGTGAACATCCAAAATTGTTACTGAAATATCTGAATTCCATGCATTTGCACCATTCCAGGAGATGTAGTATGAAAGGACCAGACACATGGAAACCTAAGATCTAGCATGCAGCAAGAAAAAAAATTAAAAGTACTGAGTGATGTGAGGTAAGGAACTCACTTAACCTCTCCACAATTCCATTTTTCTGTTCGCAGCAGTGATCCTGCCCCTATCACAAGCAGAAACTGGGAGCACTAATTAGGTTTTTAAAGCACTTGGGCTTTTTTAAGTGAAATGTTATGAAGATATAGATCATAATTTGTAGAGCCAAAGCCCGCTGGAAGTAGTGCAACAATCTCATTATCACAGACAATAAGACTTAGCACTTGCATTTAGCTGAGAGATGTATAAAGAGAAAAAATATATGGTTAAGTGACCACTGATTCAACAGCTGAATTGCTTAGAACGTAAGTTTGCCATTAATTTTCACTAGAAAAATCCTATCTGGATATGAGCTTTTATAACCTTTTATAAGCATGTTATTTTCTATCATGCTTTGGTACCATGGCAATTGAGAACACAAGTCATCTGCAGATTCTGGCATCCCTGGAATTTGACATTTGCTACTTATAAAACACAGTTTGGGAATGTTCTGGAGTATTATAAGCAGCTTTGTTCAAAATAAAAATGCAGCTATCTGCAGATTCATTCTCTTTGCAGAACAAAGCAATAGAGAGGCTCTTTCTCATTGTAAACAGAAGTCTTGCCTGCTTCTTCTTGGCCCATCTGGTAGCACTCTCTGTCCTCCCCAAGAGAGGGTCAGCAAATGACTGCTGCACCCACAAGCACAGGTTGAGAAGGGAGCTCAGTTGGTACAGGAAAAGATCCATGAAGAACAAGGGATGAGATAAGGGAGCGAATAAAATTGTGAAAGGGGAAGTAGAGCATGTAATGCTGCACGACATCACCAGCCAGCTCATACCGGAGCTACCAGTGCAATCAGGCTCACACTTGAAAGAGGTCCTTGAACACACTCACCCCTCCCTGCAATCACCTACACCAGCCCTGTGGGCTGAACATTTGATGGGCACACCTGNAAGGAAGGAAGGAAGGAAGGAAGGAAGGAAGGAAGGAAAAAATGCTTGTAAAATAAAACACTTATTTTCTTCTCCTGATGGCCTCTCTCTGTGTCCCAGAACTATAACTCATATTCTTGGGTAATATTTATTTAACTTTAATTGGATACAGAGCTTGCTAGCAATGCTAGATATGAACTAGCAAATGCAACTGAAAACAGAGCTCAGAGACTGGAAATGGTATCTGGAAATATGGTGTGCTCCTTGCTGTACCTATCACAAACTTACTCATTCACCTCCCACAGGCCACCTCAAAGGCACTAGCCCAAAATGGCCATTTTATTTCCAAAGTCAAAGCTGATGTTAAACCAACTGTCACTGTCATATGGAAGAAGGCAAATATAAAAAGGTCACTGAAGTGCCAGATGGGAGAATTTTTGAACTAGAAGCTCTGACATTAATTCTCTGTGTTTGTCTGAAACGCTGAACTCAATGAGCAGATTAAATGTCTGTGCTGAACTGCCAAGTGAGAAAAAAGTCACTCTCACAGAAAGATCAACTGATCAGGTAGGAATCCCAGTTTAATAAAAATGTGAAAAGATTTTTACCTGCATCAAGGAAAATAACATTTTATACTAGAAGTTAAAATTGGTTACACAATTCTTTCCTTTCACCACCAACACACCAAGAGCTGCAATATAGTACATATTTATTCTGTTAACTTGATACCTAAATATTAGCATAATTTCTGAATCCAGCACAATCCTGAAATCAGGAGTTATTGGAAATTATTTTAGGTCCCTCAACATAGTAAGGAAAAGCTGAGCTTTTCAAAAATATTTTTTTTTTCTGTTCATAGCACAGCCTAACTTCAGAAAAGTGAGTTTCCAATCCATTAAAGTTGATGTTCCTCTCCTTGCTGAGAAAAAAGGTCCAGTTTTCAAGAGAGTCTGGATTAGATTTTAAGTCTATAAAAGCCTACATATGTCCTCAAAGCAAAACTCTGTTCTGTGACAACAGACGTCAGGAGGAGTCACCTAAGGACAGGGTCCCAGATAAAGGTCACTCCGAAGTCCTGACAGCCTCTAACGTTCATGAAAAGAGACACAAACTCAACAGAGCTGATCTAAAGGGGCATTTTGCTCTATTTCTGTACTGATGCCCCAAAACACAGTAACTGTGTTAGTAATAAAGCCTGGCAAATAAATTCTTCCTTTCACTTGCGCAGTGCTCACATTTGTCACAGTGGTATGTAATGCAATATGCCATGCAAGCCTTTCCTGAAATTGCAACCAGGCTGTCACTTCCATTATCCTGGTTCCAGACTTGCTGCATCCAAAAGTAGGAAGCTCATTCCTCCAATAAACCAAACAGGCGGGCACAGTTGAGGATCAGCAGTGGTGTCAGTGTGGGCGAGGCAGCTCCCAGTGCCAGGCACGAGCCAAGGATGCCTTGGTAACCAGAAAAGTGATGGAGAAAGTGTCTGAACATAAACATTCTCCCAAGAAATTGTGACAGGTGGTTTTCGTACTCTTTTACTTAGTTACCCACTTGTATCTGTTGTCTATCCTCCTCTGTAACCATATGAACAGGATTTAAAAATAAAGATTAAAAAAATATTTTCAATCCCTTTTCCATATCAGCCTCCTGCTCCAACAGATGGCTACATGTGCCAGTGCTAGTTTATACAGTTTTCTTTCCATAAGTGCGTTATTAGTGCTTTTGTGAGAACAGTGTATTAAGTCTTTCTGAGTTTACAGGTTTATAATTTTATTCTATCCTCCAAAACTCCCCCTGATTATGAAGTTATCAAAGGCATATCCATAAATGCAGTAAGTCTTCCCACTGCCAAGTTCAAGTGTGAGAAATCTTGAAAGACTTGACAACAAAATGCCTATTCTTGCTAGATTCTGAGACTGTCAGTAAGGTTTTTAAGAAAATAAATTGTAAACAACTCCATGCCTTGAAAACAGTTCCTTTAAGATCCTTTGACTATCCCTAGCAAGCCTCTTGATTCTTTCACAGTTATCACCAAGTACTTCTGACTCAATCTAAAAAAACAACTGTCCACTTACAAGCAGGGTCTGCAACAAAAACATTTCTGTGGGTCAGATCTGGTCATGCAACTGACAGAGCAAGACTTAAGCTCAGCTACTCAAGACCTTTCACATATATGCTCTTCACATAAATGCTGAAGAGCACATTTTTAATTAAAATAAAAGAGGAAGGGGATGGGTCATGTAATCATCTTTGTGAAATATATGCATTTGCAGTTATCTTTTGTCTGGTGTGATGACAACCTTCATTGCACTGAAGCAGCATGCATGTCAAGAGAGCAATGCCCCTCTCACATTACCTTCAGCAGGTGCTTTAAAAATGCTTTGCAATAAATAATTCTAGACTAGAATGGTAAATTAGTTTGGCTCTTTTTTCTTCAGACCATTTCCTTCATTTAAAAAATACATAAAAACTTACTTATTTCATTCCTTTTCCTGTTTACTTCATTTTTCTTCCATTTTTTTCTTTTTAATTATCTTTACCAAAAGCGAGAGGATAAACTAGGTAATGAGAGTTGCTTGCTTTGTTCTGCTTATGCATTTCAAAGTTCCATTCTAGCACCAAGAGAAATCTCTCCCGCTCTTAGTTGCTTCATCCCTGAGGTCAACAATCCTACAGGATGAGAAATGCAGCTTCCAAGGCAGATCAATGTCACAAGGAAAGACAAGCTCTCTGAGCATTTCTAGATCTGCTCCTCTACATATTATCTTCCAAACCACTGAATTTGACAAAGGATCCTCTATCAAATCAGCACAGTATAAAGGTAGAGGCAGAAAAAGACCTTCAACTTTGTCATTATTCTCTTGTGTGAGTAATCTTCCAAGATCTGAATAACCTACATTCCAACTCAGTCTCCCAGAAATCTTAGTAACAGCCATCCAGGACCTTTCTGCCATTGCTTTCTTTCATGAAAGTTTGAGAGTTCAGACGAGGATGACAAGCCCAGTTTCACAAATAATTAAATGAAAAGGCCTCATCTGTGTTTAGATTTCATATACATCTGACTCCTTTTTTTTTTTTTTTTAACTTGTTCTTTCTGGATTTTTTTCCCCTCAGACAAATGACCTGGTTACAGAATTCTATAAAACTTGAGTGAAAAGTCTCAAAGGAATTTTCTAGCAGCTACTGCAGGTTTGTCAGACTTGCAGCAGCACAATAACTGTCAAGGCAAAAAGGTGCAAGGGAGCATAATGAAACTTGCTTCTCAGTGCATAATGTGCTACAGTGGAAAACATGCCATATCCTACAATTCAGAATTTAGTCAGAAGCTTTCTAGCATCTAGTTGGGAAAATTATAGCATCTAAAGTTATTCAGAATATGAAGAGCACTCCAGAATATCTTTTCTTGCCAAGATGTATAAAACTTAAAGTGGAGAGGTTTCAAACTGATACTGAGAAAAGCTCATCATAGGAAGAACTACTACAATTTTATAATGAGAATTCTATGACCGGCATAGAGATAATTATTTAAAAAAAAAAAAAAAACAAAAACACAAAACTATGTATTTCAACAGAGAAGTGAAAATCACTCCTGCTTCTTTGATGTGTTCAAGCCAAAACATGTGCCGTAGTAGACTTACGACTGTGCTCAAATGAATTCTAAAGAAAAAGCTGTAACAGTGCAAAGCAGCCAAGCCTTCCGCAATTTCAAGTTGCTGGCAGTTTGCACCTCCGAGGCTGTGAGTTCATCATGAATCACTTTCAACAAACAACAAATTCCGAGAATCAAATTGGTCAAAAATCACAACTATCATTAGAACATCTGCGTGAGAAGTTCTCCAACCTCACACTACATGGAGCTTCTCATGAAAAAATTGTCACAAAACAGAGTGATTGTAGATATTTTGCACAGCTGCCCACCAGCAGTACAATCACATTTTAGAATTATATAATTTTATGTATCTGAACTACTTTGCCAAATACCTTTGCAAGGAAAATTCTTTGCAAACTTGAAAGTTAGGGGGCTAGTTCCACCACTCTCCTAGGCAGCAGCAAAATCAACCACTCCATCATTAAACTGTAGAACTTTCCAAGACAACTCTTCTGCTTTACATTAAAATAAAATTTCTATAGCAAATATTTAACAACAGAACCCATTTATTCATTAAAACCCCCACTATTTACAGGGAAGTCTGGCCAAACCTATTTTACACATATTCTCTAAGGGTTTAAATACATTTTCTGTGTACTTACACAAAGATTTAATAAACTGGAGAAGAACATATTCTAACACTCTAAGCCTGTAGAATGAAAAGCATCAGAAATGAATTAAGTGAAGCTGAGCTTTCACAATATATAAACAGACATTATGCCTTTTCCTAGTGGTTTTACTTCCTCACTGCTCACTTGGCAACATTTGGCATTTTCCTCTTCAGGTAATTTAATATTAAATTACAAACTTCCAACGCAGCAAAACTGAAATATAAGTGACATAAATTCTATTCAATTTCCTGGATAGAATGATACAGACTGGATCAAAAGCTTGCTGATATGGTGTTTGTTAGTAGCTTTGGTTAGTTTACTTTTATATAACATCTAGATGAAGTTTATCAAGTTGTTTTTCAACCAGATCTAGTCAGCAAGATGAGATAGCAAGTTCAGCTCTAGATTTAATGTACACAAATTCCTACATTTTTTTTCAAAATAAAATAAAAATCTCCACTCACACTTTTCACACCACTTCTGACTAGCACACCAAAACAAAGACAATTAACAAATAAAACTGCATGTTTCCACATCCTCCGCAGGCCAGTCCAGAACTGATGCAGCAACTTCAGAGAAGCCCATCCATCCAGGAGTATAATAAACAAAAGAGCAAGATCACCAGCCATAGAGAGAAAGCCAAGAAGTTACTTCTGTGAAGGTAAAATTATGCATTTATGGGGTTGATTCAAAAATTTTATAATACAAAATCACCCCCCTGAATTCAACATTCAGTACTCTGTTGAATTACTATTTCACTACTTGCTTTTTGCTAAACTGCTAAATCCAGAAATATATGTAGGCATATATTAGGGAGTGGAACAAAAGATATCAGTGAAAAATATGCCACGTCAAAGAGGTGCATATAATCAATAATTCTGACAATATACAATGCATTTATCTCAAAAGCAAAAAGAAGTCACAGGAAGGTATTTACTGAACTATACAAAAGCCCAGAAGACACCAGGCAGGTGGAAGGAACACTTAAGGACTGATGGAGCTGCTATTGGGAAAACTTATCCTGTCATTAACATTACAATAACGGTATTAAGAAAAATAAAGTCTTTAAGGGTCAGATTCTTAACATCATCAGTTCTAATATGGTAGCAGAAGAAAACCTTAATCAAAGACGCTGGAAGCTAGGACAGACTTATCTAAGAGAACTGAAGTTCAGAAAATAGGAATTAACCCATTCTTCCCAAACTAAGAATACCAGCTACTCTTTTCTTCTTTGGAGAAATGATAACTGCACAGCCTCTCTGTTGTTTCAGTTTATATTTTCTAGGATACCCCTATTCATTTCACCAGGGATTGTAAATGGCAATTATCAGTGTATCAATACCTGAAACATTTAGGAACATTCTAACACTAGTATTATCAAACCCAATTAACAAACCACCTACAGCATTCCCTGACAGCCGAGCATTTTTGCCTATTTGGGACTTCAAAGAGCAACCCCAACAGAGCTGTCTGGATCTGCTCAGCAGCTCCCGTGACCTCTAAGGGGCACATCTGCACTCACACTCATACTGAAGTTGCCGAACATGACAGCCCAAATTCTCACCTGCTCTGGGCTGAGCACTCACACACACTCTCACCCCAGCAAACTCCTGAGGACCCCAAAGACCCACCCAGGGCAGCTACTGAAATCCACAGGGGCAAATCCATGCAAGGATTTAGGATATTTAAAAAACCAAATATTCCCTTACCCCTTCTCTCCACAGCTGGAGCCCCGCAGAGGTGCCCGTGCCAGCTGCCCTGTGGGACTGGCCAGGCACAGTCACTCCTCAGCCTAACCACAGCCCCTTCTTGGCTCTGTCCATGTTCTTGTCTCTGGGGGCTCTGGGAGAAACAAGGACTGCCTGAGACAGACAGAGCACCTGCTCTGGGGCCAGCTCTCCAAACAGCCCACCAACGCTTACAGTGAGAGAAGAAAATGTCAGAAACTGTTGGGGCAAGCTTGGTTTTAGGGACTTCTATGTACTGGTTTTCTTTAAGATTTACACAGCAAAACAACTAAAAAACCACCCCAAAACTACTCAGGTGACCATTTTTGCTAGAGAACTTCAGTGGCTGGCCAACCTTGCACTAAGACAAGATCTTGATGATTTTTTGCCTGCTCAGCTACACCTCCTTGAAGTTTTTTCTTCCTGGAGTCAGAGGCTGTAAGGAGACTATGGCAAACACTCACTCTTCAGGTAATCCCTTATCTCCGGCTGTGATAGACCCCAGCCTCACTACAACACTGATTCACAAAATGATCTTTATCTTCATAGACCACTTGGCAATAACTGCCTATTAAACTATGTGTTTCTTCCCTTTCCCATCTGTGTTCTTAACTTTTGGCCACATTTTTCACATTTTAAGCTAATTTTTCTAGCTAGTTAATTTGGAGTCTGTGTTTACCTAGGTATTACCACAGGGAAGATTACTTATCAATAAATTATGTCCAAAACATTATTCTTTTCTTAAGCTCAGAAAACTAAAATGGGAGAACCCTGGAGAGAGCAGTAAAACAGCAAGCAGAGATTATGACTTTAGACTTGGGGAGAAAAAACACTTGGAGGTAGGAAGATGGTGGAAGCAACAAATTTCACATATATAAGTAGATGAAAAGATAACAATAAGAGAAAAACAAAATTTAAAATTTGCTTCAAAAAAATCCCACATGCCCAGACTTCCATTAGTTGTACAACATGAGGCCAAACACAAGAGAGTGGATTACTACTATGCATTAAACAATGGTCTGCAATTTATTAATAGGCATGACAGTATAAGCAAAGGAAAACTACTGTAAAAATTATTTAAAAATACAGCTGAAACAACTCTTGCAATAGAAACATTACAGATAATTCTCAAAAAAAAAAAAAAAAGAAAAGGCTTCTCTACTTTCTGAGAAAAAACTATGTAAATTAAGGTTGTATATAGTCTGAAACTGACCACCTGACATCACTTACACTGCAGATATATAGCATTCTTTAAAGAAGGAACTCCAGTAAAATAATAATGAAAGCTTCAGAAAATAATTGATGTAGGACTGAATCTTTACCCTTTAATCATATTCAGTGACAAAGAAGAAGAATGCTTTAATTGGCAAGTACAGAAAAAGCAAACATGAATCCCTGTCAAACTAGTTATTTGATCCCACACTGATATACAACTGATCTCTTCTTGGAGTGTAATTAACATGCTGCATAAAGATAAGCATTCTCCTCCAGAAAAAAAGCCCCTTTGCTTTTGTCCTTAACTAGTAATAGCAAAAACCATCTCTCATCACTCTACCATTACTACCATAGTTCATTTCCTTTAAATAGTAGAACATATGGTGAAATACTATTTTTTGTTCAGCTCCACTGGATATCTGTTGAGACTTTTCTATGGCTTGATCTACAACTGAAACACGCAAGCTGTCAGTTAAGTCATCAGAAATAATTCAAATAATTCCATATTATCGCCACATTTTAATCTTCCTGTCTTATACTAATGGTAACTGCTGCTCTTTGCTTCCTCTGTTTCCCTGAACATGCTGCTGCTCTAAGCTTTCATATGTTGAAATATTCCACTAAGATCCAAACCGCTGTCAACACACTCCTACATAAGCATTCAAGAATGACTACCTAAAAAGACTACCTCACTTTTTGTTATATTAAATAAAGGCAGTGTGCAAGAGAAATAAGATCATGACAGAGGTTAACAAGGCAAAAAAATATTCTGACATCCATGATATAGTACGTATTTATAAAGGATCATTTTAATTTTATCTTCTACCACCCAGCAAAGCTGCAACTGTTATAGACATTTAGTCAGACCTAGCAAGATGCACAGACTTGTTAGCAGAGATAAAAAAGTGGCTGATCACGTCCTTCACTCACTCATCCCAGAGGGCGTTCAGCCAAGCATGTATCGGAAAAAATTGCCCATACTATCCTCTTAATACAATTATAAATAATGCTGCCAGAGACAGAGATACAAAGCTGTACCGAGAAAAGCATCGCTTTTAAGCCTTCCCCTACCTTTTCCCTGGTATTTACAAACCGCAGGCAGTACTGCTGGGGAATCTCACCAGGGTGGCTGCCGAGAGGTCTCATGTGGCGTTCCCAGCTTCCCACCGCCTCCCTCTGCCTGGATGTTAAGCATTCCCGAGAAAACCCACCCTGACATGCACAGAATGAATCCTGCTCAAGTTGGAAGCATGTGATAACTAGGCTTCAGGTTGAAACAGGAATCCCCAGCACCCAATTAATCCCAGAGATTTAAACAAGCCCCCATCTTACCGTTTTGCTGTTGCCCAGATCAGGTCAGATTCACCTGCAACTCTTTGGCATCTCTCTAGCAATGTTAGTGTTTGCAGTCAGGCCGGGCTCATTCAGCAACTGAATTCACAACATCTTTCTGCACTAGCAAGCTGAAATGGTACGGCTGTACTACAGCTAAGAAAGGGGGAAATCTAAAGCAGCAAACAAAGAAATCCCTCAAGACAGGGTAATCCCAGTGGAGTAGAATATAAAAGGTACAGATGAGCACCGAGGGTACAATATTTCTCTGTCTAAATTTCATCAGCAATACTATGCTCTTTCTAAAAATATTTTTTTTTTTTTAATATATGATGGACTTGCCTGTGGAGTTCCCAGAAAGGCAGAGTATCCAGGCTCTGCAGCAGCATTGCAGCCAAAGTAACCATGCATATGCTATCCAGGCAATTTACAGCAGTCTTTTTTAAAATATATTGATTTACAATGTAGCACTGCCTCAACCCCACACAGAACTGCAGCCAAAATAGCTAATGGTGATTTCACAGGAATTAAGGGGGAAAACTCAACATTCAATCAAAGGATGAAACTAATCATTCCCAATTCAATTCGTCCCAGTACTGAAAGATATCAGCAAGTTCTAGAGTGACAAAATGACATTATAGAAATAATATATGGGTACTTGGAAACAAGCACTATGAATACCACTAGCCACTTTTATATAAACAATAAATATTAAAAAGCACTTTAAATTTATTGAGTCAAAATATGAACTCTCAAGTTAGTTTCAGCATTTTAAGGATGAAACTTAATATTTAATTTATGAATGTACAAAATACACAAAGCTGTGAGTAAGCAATAGACACCTACTCCGTGCTGGGAATCCACTACTCAGCCCAAGCAAGCTTGAGTGCAGTAGGAGGGAAAAGAGGGCAGCAGGAGCAAACCCTGGCAAACCCTCAGGGAGGGCTTCTCCAGAAAGGAGAGAGTGCATCTTCTCCATCTCCTACTCCTACAGCAACCCCTGCTGGCCTGTGCTTCAGATGGCTCCTGGCTCCCCAGAAACCTCCTGGGGTTGGGGGAGCGTTGGGCAGAATGTACTAGGACAGGGAACAGTAATGTGTACATCAGCGAAACCTTCAGGAGGAAAAGCATGCAGCTCAGCTGAGACGACACTTTCAACATCCTGAAATATTTTTCATTTTTATGTAATGACAAGGTGCAATGAACTAGCAGGCAAAACACAGCCCTGGCTCATACCCGGGCAGCTCCAGTGACCCTCACCACAGAACCATTGGAAATACGCTGCCCTGTAGAGTTCCACCTTGAAGAAAGCAGAGTGTGCTTAAACTCAGCTCATTTGCTCAAGTCCCGCCATAGTCACGAAGACTCACACGTGTTGAGATACTTCTCAGTTCCAGGCTCACATCTAAACCTAACATCAGTGGCTCCACTGACATATAAAACTCGAATGGCATAAGCAAGTTCTATAAGATGATTCCAAAATTATGTAATAGTTGTTATCTTTTCCCCTCATCTCTTTCCTAACCTTACTCACAGGGCTACCTCCAGCCTTCTCAGTTTGCTAACTTGGTTTCTAAGCAGATATAAGGCTTCACATCTCCTAAAAAAATATTACTTCCACTCTCTTGAACAAAATTTTCTTCTCCTCTCTCTCAAGAGTGAGGCTCAGACGAAAACATGAATAAGAGCTTCTGGCTGAAATTATGAGAAAATACTTTCACAATGTTTACATTTCTTGGCCTTATTATGTCAACAACAAATTTGTCTGAGGCTGAGGGAGAACAGGACAGAAGGATACTCAGGAAAAAGAAAAAAAGATAGTGAGTAAGCACCTGCAGAGACCAATATGTACCAAGAGACAGGCACCATGTTAAGGGAAAAGTGGTGGATGGCCATGGGAAAAGGAAACACAGCAGGGAGAAAAGGCAAGCCAGAGAAACAGGGAACTGGATTCCAAAAGCAAACAAGGGCCAAGGCATGGAGACTGAAAGTCAAACAGCCTAAAAAGTTACAGAATCATAGAATATGCTGAGTTGGAAAGGACCCACAAGGATCACTGAAGTCCAACTCCTGACCCTGCATAGGACCATCCCCAAGAATCACGCCATGTGTCTGTCAGTGTTGTCAAATGCTTCTTGAACTCTGTCAGGTTGATGCTGTGGCCACTTCCCTGGGGAGCCTATTCCAGTGCCCAGCCACCCTCTGGGTGAAGAACCTTTTCTTAACATTTTCCTAAACCACTCCAACACAGCTTAATGCCCTTTCTTTGGGTACTGTCACTGGTCACGAGAGAGAAAAGATCAGCAACTGACTCTTTGCTTCCCCTTGTGAGGAAGTTGCAGACTGTCATGAGGTCTCCCCTCAGTCTCTTCTCCAGGCTGAACAGACCAAGTGACCTCAGCCACTCCTCGTATGGCTTCCCTCTAGGTTGTTCACCATCTCTGTGGTCCTCCTTTAGACATTCTCTAGTACTTTTATATCCTTCTTACATTGTGGCACCCAGAACTGCCCCAGCACTCGAGGTGAGGCCACCCCAGTGCAGGGCAGAGAGGACAATCCCCTCCCTTGCCTGGCTGGAAATGCTGTGCCTGATGCCCCCAGGACAGGGTTGGCTCTCCTGGCTGCCAGGGCACTGCTGGCTCATACTCAACTCACCACTGACCAGGACCCCATGTCCCTTTCTGCTGGGCTGTTTTCCAGTCATTGTCCAGTCAGTCCGTACTTGATTGACTCACTCCAGGTGCAAAACCTGGCACTCATCCTTGTTAAACTTCATATGGTTTGTTATTGCCAAGGTGTCTTAATTTGTCTAAATCTCTCTGCAGGGCCTCTCTGTAGCTAGATACACTTACAGAAACCTCACATATTTAAAAGTTAATTATTTTGACTGTATTGAAAAAATTGAAAAAAACCCCACATTTATTGTATGAAAGCCCTTCTTGTTGCCTTGTCTTTGACCTTCCTCAAAAGAGCCAATTCCAGTTGGGCTCTTGTAAGTGCATGCTTGGAAGACCTATCTGTATTCCTTCCTGATTACTTGTTCTCAATTCCACCTTATATATAATTCCTTTTTACTTTTGAGTCTTGTTAGGAGGTCTTTGTTCATCCATGCAGGCTTCCCAGCATTTTTGCTTGGGTCCCTACTATTCTTATTCCCCCACCTTCCCCTGTGCTAGCCCCATCCCTTGCCCTACTCCCAACCCCATCTGCAGACTGTGGTTGACCATAACTTGGCTAGAGCACAAATATGTGCCCTGTTGCTGCCCATGGTAAAAAAGAGAGGACTGGGAAACCTGGCTGGAAGGGAAGTGCTATCTAGAATTAAGAATGGAATTGATGGAACACACAAAGAGCTCTGTAGCATGCAACTGGTTTGTTTTCCAAGGGGGTGGGAGAGTAACTAAACTAAAAAAGAGTTTCAATACAATAACTAAAAAATAAGTCAAATAACTAAGGAGTTAGATTTAGAATTTAAAACTCTCCAAGTAAGCCAGCTGCAAATACAAGTTTCAGATTATCAGTGCTTTAAGTCCTGCCAACACTTTCCTCCCAGGGCAGACTGCAAAATGCTATGTGGCACTTGGGAACAGTTCTTCACATATAAGGAGGTGTCTTTGGAGATTTTCAAGACAATAGCAAATTGCTACACTTAAAAAAGAGAGATTACACAATGTCACAGCTCTGATGGCCAATTAACTAAAAATTCAAACCATCATTTATTAATATGGCATAGTAAAAAAATGCCAGTAGTTACCTTTTTTCTGTGTGGTCTTACTACACACTAATAAAATTAACTTCTAAGTAATGTCCTGTTTTTATTAGTCTACATTGAGTCAGCTGAGAGGGAGGGGAAACAGGGAGCAAGGGAGAAAGCAGCTAACATTTCCCTCCTCTCCAAGGAGTAATAACCAAATGCAGTAATTAGTAAAAGTTTCATACATGCATATAAGCCCATTTTCTCCTCATAGAAGAAAATGAGAACCACTCAGGAGAACCACTGCTTCTCAACACAAACCTTTCCATTTTGACAACGGCAGACTGCATATAAAAATTAAAAATAAACACTTTTGAAAATTTACTCACTCGTGAGAGTCATTTAGACATCTAGACAGCCACTTCACAAGCCATTGATAATATTTCATGAAGAAATTGTTTAACAAGACATTTAAGAAGTTTTGTCCAGAAACTCAGTGCTGGATGGGACACCTGTCCAAGTCCAGTTCAGATCCTTGCTATCATACCATCTTAAGGACTATAAAATATGACTCCCTTCCCTAAATTGAGAAGTTTGAGTTAGAATACATAGAGTACAAGAAGACATGACCTTAATAAAACACTGATAGAAATGTAATGAATTCAGAGAAAATAATTTTTATCTTAAGATGGCAAGTGAAGCAGTGGATAATATTGCACAATGGAATGCATGACAAATTATTCCAAGTACAACATGCTGCTAAACTTGCTTTGCAATACCAATATTTGAACTACACCAGATGCATTATCTGGGATGGTGGAATTTCACTTTAAAAGTCACTGTCTGAAATAAAATGCCATGCAACATGTTGCCAATTAGTTTTGCAATTTTTAAGAGCAAAAAAGAGATTTTGTGGGTTTAGGGACTGGTTCCATACACGGTTTGCATTACAAAGAACATTGAAACTGCAAACTCAAACAGAACAACAGCAACACAGAGAATACTGTGTAATGATTTTAAACAAAATACTTCAAATTGGTCCAGATATATTTTCAGCTCTGCCTTTGCATATAACAGGCTAATCTAATTACTTTAGGCAATCATACTCTTTCTGTGCAATAGGAAAACCTAACTAGGTGCAATAGGAAAACTCCTAACTCCAACATTCCCTATCAGAACCCTATCTTCCTGTGAACACTAATACTGTTACACTGATCTGGTTTTACTTGTTATTGGTACTTCTGTGTTCCTTGCTATGGTTTCAAAGATCTCATAGAAATAAAATAATTCAGACTACCTCACACTGGTGCAGTGTATCCGTGATAAGAACTTAAATTTTATTATTTTATCTTGATTCAGGAGTTCCTTTAAGGAAAGTCAAATACTATTTTCTAAGCCTCACTTTTTTCTCCTTTGTTTTAAGGCCTTAGTTAAAGGTATTGTACAAACACCATTCTAAAGAATTACGTTAATTTAACCTCTGATTACTAGCCCAAAGTACTTAAAGAAAGGACACGCAAAGGCCAGAGGCAATCAGATCTGCAGTGTGATCAGCAGTGAATATACACAGATACCAAGTGTAGAACTTGATCAAAATATGGAATTTTATAGTAATTCTACTTTTAAGAAAGCAGATCTGTGGGCTTTCTAGCTAGATCCAAACTGGTACTCCAGCATACCTCTGCCTTCAATAATAAGGCATGCCTTGCTATATAAAAACAAATAAATAGTTTTCTCTCACTCATGTCTCACTCATGCTTGCAAAAAAAAATCACAACTATTACACACAGACAGAATTCTGAGCTAGTACTGCATTTATACCCTTATAATACATTAAAATAGAACAGAAAAAAAGGCTATTTGGAAAGAATATGAAGCCTATACCATGTCAGGTAAAATAACATGCATATTGTTTGCCTAAATTCCTCATTTCCAACTTTCAAGACAGTAACTGACAGCAGCATCATTAGCAGGGCATGTGGGTCTTGCTCACACTTCCTGAGAGCATCCCCACTCTTGGTCTTCCATTATGGCTGCACTTCAAGGAAAATTGCTTCTGACCAGAGGATTCCCAAGTTGGGGCACTCTTGCAGTACCTTGGCCACCAGAGTGTTTGCAATGTTCTTCAGGCCAGCTCTATATTCCAGCTGCAGATCCCAACCAGAGATCTGGATTCTTTGGATTCTTCAGGCGAGACTTTTCCAAGACGGCTCTTGCTCTAGTCAACTCCGCGGCTTTCTCCTCCAGCCTGGACAGCAAAAGCCACAGGGGTATGGAAAGGGGCTCTTCTTCAATCCTTGATTATAAGCCTCCCGTGCTTCCTCTACCAGCTCTTTTTGCTCCTCAATTTGTCCTTTCATAATCCACAATTTGAGGAAGTCCTCATAGTGCTTCAAGCCTTCCTCCTCACAGAGCTCCTGGGCTGCAGCAATGTTCCCAAGCACCCATTCCAACTTCACAGATTTCATGAAGACTCTTGCTGTGGCGGCACTGCTGTGACCCTTTGCCAGCAGCCTCCTTGCTCTTTCGTATTCATTGTTCTCTGACTCAAGCTCCACAGCAGCCAGCCCGATCCCAACACTGTTGGGATTGTTCTGGAAAGCCAGGGCCAAGGTGCTTCTGGCTGGTGGCACATCTCCCACCAGCCATTTGGATTTAGCTCCCGTGAGCCTCAGCACTTCTTTGGGACAGTGAGCAACAGCTCTCTGCAAAAGAGCCTCCAAGGATTCTCTGGTTCCATGGCTCTTTACAAGGCAGGCTGCTTGCAGCCATGCACTCTTCTTGCTTGGGAAGACTTGCAAGACATAGGCATAAATGGTCCGGGCACACCCCAGAGCACTATGAGCAATACAACTGCAGCTTCCATCCAGGTGTGTTTCTCATCTTCTTGCTCAATCCCAATCCCAATCCCAGCTCGCATGACTGCCTGGCATGTGGCCACACTTACTTTATCACATTACTCAGCATCTTGTATCTGGTGCTCCCTGTTGACTTCCACACTGTTAGACCTAAGAGATGTGATGTCTCTGTCAGTGATCTTCTCCACCACACACAGTGCTGTTTCCAACTGGCTTCCTCCAGTTTGGCAGCAGTAATCCAGATGTGGCAATCCGTCGGGAAATTCTCCCAGGCTTTGTTAAGGACTTTAGGAGCTTTCTCACATGTCTCCAGACTTGCCAATGCCAGCCACAGTTCAGCACTGCCTGGACAGCACTCCACAGTCTGGCTCAGCATGGCCCTGGCATCCTCAGGTTGCTCCAGCTCCATGGCTGCCTTCCACAAACACACCGACTTTGGAACACGCTCAAGGGCTTTCCTAAGGACACGTTTCTTGGCACAGATATCCATCTCCAGCTCTGCTGCTCTGATATAGATCCAGAAAGACTGTGGAAGCTGCTGTGGACAGCCTGGGCCACAACAGCCACAACAGCCTGGGCCACAACAGCCACAACAGCCTTGGCTCTATCTCCAGGCTGAAGCCGAGAAGCTTCCAACCAAACATCTTCAGTCTTAGGACACATCTCTGTTCCTTTAATGACGTGGTTCCGAGGCATCTGAAGTTTGCCAGTGACCTACTCCAGTTGGACTGATGCTATCCAGTCTGGTGGATGAAGAGGATTGGTCTATTGCACAGATTTCAGGAATAAACAGGCCTTTTTGATACCATCAATATCTCCTCTGTGTGAGGAGAGGACATCATGGAATTCAAGTATGTCAAATATCCTTTTAGGTCCACTACAGTCTGGCCACTCACAGGGTCTGACACCCAGCTTAGCCTCGTATCTATCAAGGTGCTCCTGGCTTGGCCAATCTTCCTCATATCCAATTCACCTGTCCCAAGCGTCATCAAGCCTGGTGTCACTCCTCCTAGGTATGGTGTATTCAATCCCCCTGGATATGGAGTATTCAACCCAACAAACTGTGTCTGGTGTGGGTCCATCAAAATATGATTCTCCCCTGACTGTAAATGCTTTGCAAAGAAGCTGTCAGGGACTGGAGTCAGCTTCTCGTACCAAGGATTTCTCTGACACCTGTTCCTGCCATCACCAGCCTCTGGAATACTCAGCCACTCCTCCTCAGTAACCTCCACTAACTTTCAGGCCTGAGAATTGATGCTGAATTTTAGGTTGTTCCATATGGTATTTTCCTATTTCCTCTTTTTCTTGTTGTTCTCTTCTTTCTTTTCTGTGTTCATCTATCCTCTTATCCAAAGCCGCATCAATAGCATCTGCTTCCTCATCATCTTTGTCATAGGGACTGCTTGAGAACACGCTCCCAGCGTAGCCATTGAACTCATCATCATTTGTGTCATTCAAGTTCTCATCCTCATCATCCGCTGTCTGGTTCTGCTCCATCCAGTCCCCACAGTTCTCTCCCCCAGTGGGGCGTGATGGTCGTCTACAGGGGCAGGGCTGATGTCAGAGTGGGTAGTGAAACCCATGGCTCTGCGGCCCAGCCCCAGCATGTGGCCCAGAACAGCTTCTTCTTGTGGCAGTGGTGTCCCAAGTCTCCAAAACACTCAGTTTTTATATGGTCAGCTTCAGGCAGGAATGTCCAGTGCCTCCCCAGAGTTGGGAATTTCACAATGGATTGATGTAATCCTATGAGTCATAGGATATTTTGGGGCATCCTTGATGGTCCTTACAGCTGCTCAGTGGGGCTGTTGAGCCATTATGGCCCACTGGGAGAGATGACCCCCTTAGTCTGGGTGTAGTTGTCACAGCTGAGTCAATTTGTGAGACAAACACTACCTTGCCATGCAGGGTTTGCCTCTTTCCCTTATCAAATACCCAGCTCGCAGCCTGAGGGCTGTGTGTGCACTGGGCAGCTGTTGCAAACAACCCACCATTAACAGTTCATCAGGAAAAACTGCAGACAGGAGTAGAATACATACTTTGGTTACACCCCACATTGTAAGCCAGGACACCCACAGAGCCAATGATACTCCTGCTTGCAATCCAAAAAACAAAAAATAAATAAAAAGCTAACCAAGAAAGGATAGTAATATTTCTGTGACACAAATTTTAATGATGAATACTAGAGACAGAGTTTACAAAGTTTGTCTTTAGGGACAGTTATGAAGAATTAACAATAGCTTTTTAGTATCTACCAGTATAAATCCCAGGGATGAGTCCCTGAAAATGTTTCATTTTTGAGTTACATGTATTTCTACAGCTGATCTCATAGAGGGACAAAGCTCAGTGATGTCCTATTTCAAAGTCATCCACAGTGTTTTAGCTAGGAGAAGAAAGCTTTCTATAAATGAACTATATAACTTAACACAAAACGATGAGTTCACCTTCATCTCTTTCTTAAGCTTAAATATATCATCCACCAAAATTCTCATTTTCTTTGAAAGCACTGGATTTTAGCCTCCCTTCATTTTCGCTTTGAGATACTCACATGAAAAGCTTTGGTTTAGGGTCTGTATTGGGACCAGTGTGATTTAATATCTTCACTAATGACATAGATGAAGGGATCAAGTGCACCCTCAGCAAGTCTGCACATGACACCAAGCAGAGTGGTGCAGTTGACACACCTGAAGGACAGGATGCCATCCAGAGGGACCTGCACAAGCTCAAGAAGTGTCCCATGGGAATCTCAGGAGGTTCAACAAGACCAAGTGCAAGAGCTGCACTTGGGCTGGGGTAACCCCCAGTATCCACCCAGGCTGGGGGATGAAGAGATTGAGGGCAGCCCTGCCCAGAAGGACCTGGGGCTTCTGGTGGATGAGAGGATGGACATGACCCAGCCATGTGCACTCACAGCCCAGAGAGCCAAACGTGTCCTGGGCTGCACCAAAAGCAGCTTGGGCAGCAAGGGAGGGGATTCTGGTGAGAGAGAGCCCACCTGGAACACTGCATCCAGCTCTGGGGTGTCCAGCACAGGAGGGACATGGACTGTGTCATTTCTGTTTTATGAGGCTTAATATTTAATATATTTACAAAAGTAGTATTTCTGCAATAACCTCGTGGCAGCTATGGTTTTGTTCTCCTTTCTTTTCCTATTTGTTTCTGAAGGTTTACCTATTTTTTAGAGTACTGCTTAACACCTAATCACTACCTTCACCCTGTCATCCAATGACCCTACAATTCCTATCCAGAATTACATAATTTCTTTAGACTCACCATTACACGTGCATAGCTGCAGTTAAGTTCTTCATATGCCTTGGTTCACTCATACCAACATGAAGTACCCTTATCACTTTATCATCCAAACAGTCTCTATTGCAAAATCCTTGGGCAATTTTTGGCAGTTTAGCTAAATAACTTTTTTAATACATCAATTTTTCATCCCTCTTACATGCCTTTCTCTCCTACCTGGAGGGTTAGTTGCCATTCCCCTTAAAGTCTCAAAAATGGGCATTTTACCCATTCTGCATGACATGCACAACACATGTGACATGTAAAACCATCACGCAAATCACAATGAATGGAAAATCTGATTATAGCAAAACACTAGGTTAGATGCTGGCACGACATGAGATTAAATAAGTGGCTGACAAACTAAATAGAAACATCCAAGTAATACCTGATTTAAGAATATTGTTGGTTCTCATGATAAAATACAAGAAGCAGATGTGAGAATCATCTCCCCTCCTTCCAGCTCTATTTGTCTAGAAGGCTGCACTACCTAATGGAAAAGGGTTTCACTGCAGTCACCCACACTTTTGTTCTTTACTAATTACATTGGCACAGAATGATGATCAGCAAAAAGGCACATCAAAGCTCAAACTGATGCAATTCTGAGTCAAGTGCTCACAGGAAACAAGCACCAGAAGTGCAGGTTTTGCACTAATATTTATCAGTTCTTTGGTTAAATACAAAGAGTTGGTTTTGACCTATAAAACCCTTTACCATTTGGGTCATTACCCCCTTGCAGACTGCTTTTCTTGTCCTCTTTTATCTCAGTAATTCAGACAAGAGGGTTGCATTCACCTGGGCATTCTCACTGAAGGGCACTTCAGTCCAGAAGCTGATAAAGCTTTAATGCATGTTGAGCAGCTTATCTATTTTCCCAGGACTTCTTAGGTGAGAAATAGAAAGCATCTCAGGAGGAGTGAGCTGCTGAAGATAAAAAACTTCAGAAAGGACAAGAGAAAAAAGCCTCTTCCACATACTATTAAAAATACTTCTACGAAATACAGTTAGTGGTAGCACAGCTACTGCAGCTTAAATGTTCACAGAGCACCCATCCTCACAGAGTATTTCACCTAAGCAGTTTTTTTCCTTCCCAGACCATCTCTTTTCATAGCTCTAGAGCTGAACCCCATTACAGCATGTTCTAAAAAAGACTCCCTATTGTCCTACGATCTTATTAAGTAGAAGAACATGGATTTTCATGTCATGGAGCACAGTGGTTACAGAGGGCTGGGACAGATTTATACATCAGGAGATTTATTCAAGAGCAAATATGTGGCCTATCAAAAAAATTCAAGGACCCTCCAAAGTTTTAGTAATATACTTATATATATATACTGAGAAATATACTGATTTCAAAGGGGGGGAAAGAATTCTCCCTACCTTGTTTCAGATTTTCATTAATTTCTTGAAAGGAAATTTTAAAGGAAACACGCTGTTTCAGTCTAACAAATTCAAATGAAACTTCTTTTGGTTAAATGACATGGAAAAATACATTGATAATTTATCTAGCTTACATCTATCTTTTTATATCTAGATATATATATATATCTATCAAATTGACGAATCCTATTACATGAGGAAAGAGAAAAATTAGGGTCTATGAGAAAAAAGAGGAATGATTTCATAAAACTGACAGGTTGAAGGTTGTGAATGGACATCTGCTTCCACTTAAATCACCTCTACAGGATTTACAGAACAATATTTCAAAACAAAAACTCTACAAAACACTGAAAATTTAGTTTTACATGAGAGCTCTCTGTACTGCTGGGGAGTGGGAGGGGTGTGCTTCCAAACAGCAAGAGAAATGTGGGCAGAGATGGCCCCAAAATGAGAGGCTCATCACCTTTCCAGGGACTGAAGTAAGGCTGACTGGCTGGTATTTCCCTGCATCCTCCCCTTCCAAAGGTCTGGATGATGTTTGCTTTCTTCCAGTCACTTGGACTGATTATCACAACCTTTCAAAGATGATCATGAGCAGTCTCCCTATGGTGTCCACCAGCTCTCTCTTCCATTCATGGATGCACCAAACCCACTTGCAAAATATTCTGGCGGAAAAAACAACCTGGTACAATATTTAATTTCTGACTGATTTAGTAGAAGATTACTGTGAAAATTATTCTTACTGTACCACAAAAAAAAAGTCAAACCTCCTTAAAGCAATAATTCTCACAATCTTAAGATGTCTCATGACTATCTACATGCAGTTAAAATGCTAATAATGTATTGTTTCAGGTATTTTCTTAAGAGAAATCTTACCTTTTTTTCTAGAAAAGCACAATAAATTCTAAAAAAATTATAATCTATACACTTCAGGGACGAAACTATAGAGCAGTGAACACACTTTCCTAGAAACTTCTTGTATGAAGTAGAGTCACCAATCCTTGATTATTCTGTTGTTCCTCCAAATGCTAGGATGTCTTCTTAATTGATACTTAAAAATAAAATTAGCATTGCTCTAGCAGCTCAGTCATTAAAATAGATCTTCACTCTACTAAACTCTTAATAGACAGAGAAGCAATTTTTTCACAAAACCCCTTCCAGCATCAGGACCAAGAAACGTTTTACCACAAAAAACAATAGTGCATTTAATTATGAATGGTAAGTGGAAAAAGAGGTCTAGAATGGGAGAAGCATCAAAACATATAAATTGCGATTCCCCTAGAGTGTTTCAAGGACACACTGCAACCTAAAGTTTAACTGAGGAAAGCCTTGAAGGCCTCAGAAATGTAAATGCTGCAGAACACCTCTTTTGAGGTACAATTCCCAACAGAAGTGACAGAGCCTTTATGCATAAGGTACTTCAGCATAAAATTATGGCTGCTGTCTGACAAAATTTTAACAAAAATGACTGAAAAAAATCCTTAAATGCTTTTAGAACGTATAATATTCAAGGCTTATATGTCTCATAGAATAGCTGTCTCTTCTCAGAAAAGGTTGTGGAAATAATTTAAAATGTAAAAAGACAGTACTAGCAGAAACAATTACTAAGGCAATAAAAATTCAGACAAGAAGAATTCAAACAAAGATTCCACTGAAGCCACAATGATAGAAAAAAACCAACAAAAGATCACTTTAAAATGTCTTATGGCTGCCTTTGAATTTCATATGCCAAACACAGATCTGACACTTCCAAAATAAACAGTTTCTATTTGAAATGTTGCAATAAAAATACACATCTCCTACTCTATACTTATAGTAGAGGTGTTTATATTCCTGGGGAGTCTCATTAACCTTGCTGCAACCAGTATGTTGAGAGATAAACACACAAAAGGCTGGTTGTTCTTTAACTACCCATGACAGCATGAACCACCAATTACAATACATGCACAGATGGCTAATTGGTTTTATCACAGTTTTCACAAGTCTGGGAAGGGGGACACCACCTTTCCCAATATCTCTGAAGGCTAGTACCAGCAGCACAGAATCAATTCATGTGTTGGGGCCCCTCAGGTCTTGTTGCCCTACTTGGTCAAACAAAAAATAAAAAATTGTGTAGTAGTTTACATGATATGCTCAACATCCCTGATTAAATTTTAAGTAGGTCTTCGGTACACACATTGATTTTATCTCTCAGTAATTTATGAAATGCTAAGAAGATTGTCACATAAATGACAAATTCTAAACATTTGAGAACAAGACCAAAGTTTACAAGACTCGCAATTAAGTTGTAAATAAGTGCAAGTCTTCAAAGTTAAAGTTAAATTTTAATAGGGCATTTTGGTTCAAATCTATTGTATGCAACATTGCTTCTTCCTCTAAAATACCCAATGATAGAGATCTCTCTCAGCTATACTGTTAACAGGAAGATTAGATCACAGGCTTCTGTAATTAATTTAAACAGCAACAGCAGTAACAGCTTCCATCCCAAAATCAGCACTGTGTAGGTTCTGTGTACCACTGAGTTTCACACCTGTTTCCTGAAACAGAATAGAGAGACTGAGGACTTCAGAGAGAGATCTGAATTCCCAAAAGGACCTCCAAATATTAGAGATCATCTTCTCCCACCATCCTAGGCTCTTGCCCATTCTCCCTAAAACCTGCTTCTGATATTGCCTTTGCTCCTAACCCTCCATGCCCACTCTTATGCTTTTACCCTCCATGCACACCCATACACACCAATGTGCTTTTCCAACATCTTCCTGAAACTTCCAAATTCCTTATTAGGCTCCTTTTTCTTGGAGGATATTTCACATTCTATGTTTCATATATTAGAAGCACTGAATATATTCGGGGGAAAAACAGCATCCTTGCCCCTCACAGTCTCCAGGCACCTCAGGTTATCACCTGAATCCTGAGGGGATATGTCACTGGAGCAGCCTGACTCTGTCCCTTTTCAGATGGAAGCTCCTTTCTGTGCTTTAGAACATGCACAGGTAGGTTAGCACAGGTCCTATAAGGAATTGCAGTGTGCTTTTACAATATGAAATCGTAGAAAATTTCAGTTATGCTTTAACAAATCTCTAATATGCATTATTAGGAAAAGCTGGATAAAATGACAAAAGCAGAAGAAAAATCAGTTTAGGAATAAAGTTTAGTCTTCACCAAACTTTAAGTGTTTGAGAAAATGAAGATGTGTAATTTCTAAAATTACCATTCATTCCTACACCTCCTGAACTTTCCTGAAAATTGGAATCTGCAAAGTGATGCTGCAAACAGTCTGGCTTGCAGAATGCACATGTTATCGAGTCAGGAGAGCAATGGTTCTGTCTGCCTCAACATGGACTCTGGGATGTGCTTGTACTCCTTCATGGATGTGGAGAGAAAGCAAGCAGAGTAATTTGGAACTTTTTTGAGCATAAAGAATAAAGGGTGCTGTCTATCTCAACCTCAAAAGTTTATACTCATTTTTAGGCTGGAGTATTTCTGCTTCAAACAAGCACTGAAACTAAAATGACTCCATTTTTTGATAGGCCTACTTATTGACCATGTATTTTTAACAAACAGCTGGCAATTAGGGGTCAAGCAATTCAAATCTATCTTTAAAAATTATAGCTTAATAATGCTGGCTGACTGAAGACTGCTTATTAATATAATTACCAGCAAAGGCTGCCAGTAGTATTTACAGAGATCTGACATAAATTCTTGTCCTATACTGGAATAGTTAGACTATCCTTTTCTTAACCTTGTTCTTCTTCTTAACCTTCTTAGTGATAAGACATAAGCAGATGTCTTATCACTAAACAAATGAAGCAGTCTTTGCAGACACATCATTCCAAGGATCATGCCAGGCCACCCACAGCATGGCCATTTCCCAATCCATTTCAACACAGATCAAGAAGTTACAAATGCTCTTTCACAAGACAGGGGGAGTTTAGTACATGAGAGCATGTACCAGCCTGAGAAATAAAAGTTTCCACGTTGGTATGTTGTTTTATATGATCTCAAACTTCAAGGGGCTTGGACTTGGGATTTGTTGGTGCTAAATTAATACTTTAGCCTCTATTCTGACTCTGCCAACTGCATTCCCCTAAAGCTCAACTCTTGAGAGGGCAGGGGGCAAGCTATCATGGAATATTAAACTGCATAATATGGCATAAACAGTAGCAAACAACACAGACCGAGTGTATCCCTGGGGTCACTTTCGAGAAATATTCATTTACATTTTTTAATTGCTGCTTTTCATTTCAAACCCAGGTAATATAAACAACATTAAGCCTGCCCTTATCAAACAGCTGTTCTTTAACCAAAATCTGAAGTAATAAAAATGAATACCAATTAAAGGTATGAACCCATTTCCATACAATGCACTAGGAACCCTGTATATTAGTATTAGGACAAAACACCTAACAGTAGATTTCTAAAAATGCAAATAAAAACCAGGCAAAATAAAAAAAATCACTTTATTATGTAAGCATAAAGTTAAAAATCCACAAACCCAGGTCTTCCTCTAGGAAAGGCCAATCCATAATGATATAAGTAACAGAACCATTAATACACACATAGTGTGAAAAAAGACCACCACAAAATAAAGCCAACCCTCAAAAAACAACCAAAAAACCGTCAAAACAAACACATAATAATTTGTATCTGAAGTGCTACATGCATTCCCTGAATCACACATTACATATAAGTGGCCTACTTTAATTCATGTAAATCCTTTCTGACTAACCCAGATGTTAATGTAGGTTTGGTGTAAGTCCAACTAACCTATTAATGTGAAAAAAATTATGACTACTCCCCTTGTTCTTAAAGCAAACAATTACAGCTAGGGAAAAGGTAGGATGATGCACAGTTTCCTGTTAATTTGCAGTGCAATATGTGGTTTTACCATAATATAGAGAAGAACCAAGAATCATAAAAAGGTCTTTTCCATAGACTGTCTCATGAAGGCCTTTATATTTAAAACATCAGAAATAAAGTGCTCTTTCACAAGAAGGTGCCAAACTTCAGTCTTGGCAAAGGTTCATTTCATTGTTTTTGACCAAAAGGCTAAAAAAACCACACAAATCCAAAAAACACATTAAAAAGGATAAAATTTCTTTGTGTTATGGGAGCAAAGGAATGCAAGCAATACTGAATAGCTTTTCTATGACTTCATCTTTGTATTTTCAAGGCCGTCCTCCCTAATACCCTAACATCTGAATATCTTCAAGATGTGCTAAGAAATCTATCTTCAAATTCCACTGAGAAAAATACTAATTTCCTTCTCTGTCAGATGGAAAATTAAGGCTCAGATGTTTAATAACTTGCCAAAAGCATCACAGCACTTTCTCTGCCAGCAGAAACAGTATTTGAATACAGGTTGGTTCTGAGGTTAAAAGTACTGTGAAAACCAGTGCATTCATTTAGTCCTGGCCTTTTATACAAATTTTATTCTGCTATCAAGTTGTCAAATTCCAATGAGAAGATTTCCTTCGATGTCACATTAATTTCTTCCACTCAACAGAACAACCTTAGGGTTTTAAGGTTTGCTATTAAACTATTTGGCTTAACACCAGCATCAACAATTAGTATTAAAGACATGAAATATAATTAGGTCTGTGGCATTGTGCACTATGCCATAAACATGTCATCTTTACTCCCTCCTTTCACATCTTCCTTCACTCACTGTAATCTACTAAGGTATGCTTCTATCTTAACATTCCCTCTAAGAAAGAAATTACGTTTCTTAGTAAGCACTGAACTGCAACTGATTGCAAAGCAGCCATGGCTACAGAGCACTTGCAATATTTTAAAAGCCATAGAATTCACTCATGCCACAACTAGAGCAAACACATCAAACAAAAAGTGCTGTAATTCACTCAACTTAATGGGAAAAGTAATGCCATTATGGAAATGGACATATGGACATTGCACGTAGTGCAGGGTCAGTCAGAAGTGCTTCATCTCCATAATGTCTTGACTCCTTGTAGGCATTTTTAAAATACCTATTATTTAGTGGATCTTTTAAAATTTGTACCAGAAAAAATTAATAGTTGTGATTTAGAACAAAAGTATAGAAAGCAGCTTCTCAAATTTAACTCAGTCTGTGAGCTTCCTGGATCCCTACTCATGTGCTTCCCTAACTGGACACACCTACAGACTCACACACATGGACATCTGCACACCCAACAGTCACTCAGATGGAAATCATTTCAATCGTAATTCCTAGCCTCTATCATATTTCATGTTAAACATGTCAAGAAAAAAACCCTTTTTTCTATCTGCTCTCAGAAGAACTAACACTGCCCTTTCTCCCCAAATTTTCAATAGAACAAGAACACTGCCTGACTTTAAGTCACCAAAAATTTAGCTTAGCCTTCATGAGTAGCTACTGCAGGAAAAAGGCTCCAAAGAAAGGAGCTGACCAATTCCGATATAAGTAATATTTTCATGGTTACTAATGACAGTCAGAAATCAGCAGAAATGCATTGCATTCAGCTCCCAAGAATTAGCATTACTGGATCAGCATTAATACAGGCAATAAATTTGCAAAGTGTAATGGGGTTTCAGAAGACAAATAGGAAAGTCAATGCACATGACTCCAGGCTTTGTTTCACCTCCCTCACAACTGTAAAAGTCATGACTTTACTTATCAGTGTGCATTTTTTATAACCTGCATGGTAGACTCAGTTCTTAGGGAGGAGAGGGTTGTGTTTTCTTTTTTTAAATTGCTTTTATTCACATAGGGTTTCTTGTTTTTACACAAACAGAAACATAGGTCAGACACGGCTACATAAGAAGCAAAAAAGGTCACAATGGGAAAACATTTTGCTATAAGTACATGATTTTGTTGAGAAATGGCAGCATTGAATGAATATAATTATAACTGTTTTCTTTACTTTGTTCTATAAAAAGAAAATTACCCCAAAATGCAAATTTGGTAACCCAAATTGGGGTCTGTTCTCAGACCCATCAGCTGTTGGCTTCTTTGATGAGCTGTGAGTCCTCAACTAGACCTTTATTTACAGAACATTGTTAGCTTTAAGATTTAACCCCACAGTCTCTGTGTAGGATTTTTGCCTTCAAAAAGCCACTAGCAGATATGGAAGTTTGTCCTTCTTACGTCCATTGAAAATGAACTATAATCATCCCACTTAATCAAGTTGAAAAACTTATTTTAGAACTTACTATAAGTTTGTGCTGAAAAATTGTCCTTAAATGGCTACATAGAAGCAGTTGGTAATAAAAGAACTGGTTTTGACTAACTGGAAGTGTTCTATTAAGTTTTCAACTTCTTTCAAGAAAGAAATACACAATGATGAGCGATTACATATGTATTCATATTTTCGATTTACATTTTAGTATTCAAAACTGAGCAATTGAGGTCCAATAAATAGAAATTATTTCCATATCATTTGTCTTAAGCACCATTTAGAAGGAAACTGGAACTAAATGGATTGATACCATGATTTAGGATGTTTGAGTAAATAAAACCATTTTAAATAGTAGAAAGAAAAAACACGACAATCTTTTACCAAGTACATTATTGTTTGCAGTTATTAGAAATTAGAAAAGCTCCTCATTGATATTTTTTGATGATTGAAAAACTTGTACGTCTCATCACTCCAGGCTCATAGTTTCAGACACACTGAAGATCAGAACAAAGCATCCTGATTTTCAGCTACCAGCTAGCTTCCAATCTCTGAATGAACTAGTTACTGAAGTAAAAAAACATTTGTTGAAAATTTTCATTCTGCAGAAATAACTATTACTGTCTAAAACTGATTCAACATTCAAGAGGTTAGCAGTCTAGCTTGAAACTTCAGCAGAAGAGTATTTCTCACCCCATCCAATCAAACTTTCAACTTTTTTTTTTCCAGTCAAAACTGTTCTGAATCATAGTGCTTTAAAGGTTGTCATAACATTAAAAAAAGGTAAAATTTAGACCTTTTTTTCACTCATTTGTCTTAAAAATGCTTTTCTACCATCCCATCTATTTGCATAATGCTCAATTAGTTTAGTTGTATAAGAACATACATAAAATCCTTTTCCATGGCCTGTTTTGATGCTACCAAAAATACAGAGAAAATCTTCAGCTCCACTGATTTCACTGCAGCCCCAAATAAGCTACATTCTGCATTCATCTATTTGTCGTATTCCCGTTAAAACATTAGCTCCATTTTTCATCATCAGTTAACAATGGAAGTACAGAAATACTTCCCCTAGTCACTGCATGCAGACAAGTGTTTGCACTCCTATCTGACTCTGAAGCCCCTCTGCCACTGCTCAGTGCTGCCAGCTGCTCTCCGGCAGCGCTCCAGCTGCTTCCCCGTGGCACAGCTGGTGCAGCCAGAGCCCTCTGCTTGCATTTCACCCACCCAATGGCTGGCATCCCAGGGGATCAGCCTGCTCCTGCGCACACAGCACATGGGAATTTTTCGAGGACCTTACACTCACCTTCCGAATCACTGATTGAAGTCACTTTTCTGGTCTCCTGCTCAGAAGCACATTATCGAGACAGAGCACGCCACAGGAAAACCATAACAAACTGGGAACACTTATTTATTTAAATGCACTAACATGCAACAAGAGCAGCCTGCACTAGAGTCTGTAACATGGGGACACGGATGGCAGTAAAACTAGCAAAAAAAGCAGGGTAGATTAAAAAGGGCTGAGGCAATTTTAGCAGATGTTTACTGAGGGAAAGCTCAAGGGACACAAGCAGCGAAGGTAAAAATGCCAAAAATTATTTTTAAAAAAGAAATAAATTTTAAAAAGGAAGGCAACACTTTTGGCAAGGAGAGGATGGATAGATGGATGCAATCGGATTTTGTAGACCTCTAAAGCTAAGACTTTGAGGTTTAAAGTAAAGTAGGAATAAAAAGGCTTTATCTTAAAACACTCCCAATGCCAATTTCCTTGTTTCACTTGAAGAAAGATACTGCAGTGCTGTATCAGAGAAATCAAAGCTCAGGACCATATGTACGAGCTCTCTTTATGTGCAAGACTTAAAACTACTTCAAAAAGACCTAACTAACAAAAAGGTGACATTATCAGCCATTAGACAAAAGCCAGCCTGAGTTTAAGGCATGAGGACTGCTGGAAAAAACCCACCAGCTGCCACAGAACACTACCATGTAAGGAAATTTCACCTTTAGGTTAGAAATTGTGGACACCTGGCTTTTCATTATTTTTCTGAGTAAGAGATAGGGAAAGTGTGGAACATTAAGCTCCTTTACTTCATGACTCTTCATTAAAGAGTCATTCTTCAATGAACGATTTGATATATTATATTCTGGAGCTTTACAGGATTTGTTTCAAGTGGATCAGCAAGCAGAAGGACCCTGCTATGGATGCCAAAGAGCTTTTAACCTGCATGAAAACAAGCCAGAAAGTCACTGTGGCCACAAAATGCAAGCAGCAAAGAAACTGCTCACATAAAAAGCCCAGAGTTTCTCCACATTCACACATAAAAATTAACACTTTAAACCATTCTCTGGTAGTTAAAAGATGAGCATGACACACTGCAAACACTTCAACAAAAGGCATTCTAAACACTTTTATAGTTTCTATCACATAACAGAGAACTGAAAAAGAAATATACCCTTTTTACTGACACAAAGCCTTTAAAGAAATCAGCCATTTGCAAAATAAATTTTGGCAAATAAAATACCACCCACAAGGCAAAATATTGCTCTAAATATACAACCTAAAAGACTTTTTTATACACTAGGAAAAAAAAGATACTTTTCTTTTAAATTTCCCCAATTTTCTCCACAGACCTTTCTTGAAATAGTTTTTGCAGGATATATTATTATGAAAAAGCTTTCATTTTTGCATCAACCACACAGCAGGCAGTATTCCAAGAACACCCAATATAAAGCTTACTTAATCACCTAATTTCCAATTGCACTCCTATAACGTAGCATTTATCCCAGTGGAAATCAGTATCACTGAATGGTTTCTAATAATTTACTTATTCTCTAAGTAAGCACAGGAAAAGAACTTATGAATAGAATGTATTATTTGCTTACTATCTGTATATAAGGCCCTCTGTACAATCCCTGTACGGCAGAGATGGAAGGATGCAGTGTGTACACACCACAAATAGGGCTACATAAAGATAAGGCTACATATTTTATAGCCTGCACATGCAAGTATCACTTATGGTTACACATCTGCTGCTCAGAATAGTGACCACACTACTGCAGAAGTCTCACCACACTACTTCACCTGCTAATATATCTGAAATAGCACAATGTATTCCCAGCTATTTATAACAATCAAAACATTCGAGGTCTCTTATTTTTATTTTATTCCACATGCACATAACTATGAGTGCTCCGTATCAGAGGCTTTGAGAAGGTGGTTCTGAGCATGAAGCACCCAAGGGGGGGCTGGGGGAGCAGCATGCATGGAGGCAGCCCACGTCCCCTTGAGCAGGGCTGCTCCTCTCTACCACCACCACGAGGCCCACCTGCATCACCAGTGCAGCTGGCCACACCAGCCACAGGCACCTGGTGACACAGACACCCTTCCCAGGCAAAGCAGAGATGGGAATGATTTGTGTAATGACAAATCTCTCTGACTAGCACAGACCCAAACTAAAATGCTGCCCTTTCAGTGTTTGCACAATGCTCAAAGAGCCTTTTGTGGAATACCTGAAGGCCACTGCTCATATTAGTCAAAACAGAGATTAAGATCTCAAAAAATATTTGCTCAGGCATTCCAGAATCCTGTCCCAGAGTCTACTAAGAGCAACAGGGTCAGTGAAGCAAGTGTTCAGCCAAATGAGTAATGCTTGGAGTCAAGAAAACAGCTGGGCAGACACAGATGTTATCTAGGTTGCTCTTTTAGACAAACAAAACATTAAGGGCTCTGATTCAAACTTTGCAATAAGCTCTGTCAGAACACCAGCTACCAGTGCTGAAGATCCAGGTGATGCTAGAGAGATCAGATAGTGAGGAAAAAATCCAGCACACACAATTATTTTCAAAGGCACATACACCTTTGATATTAGGCAGTTATGTAACAGCTTCTCTACACCAAAAATAAAGTCAGTACCATTTTTCCCAGAATCTTAGCCAACCTCTCCTCCAGGGACAAAAACAGGGAATATTGTCAAACATCGAAGCCCACAATTTTCCTTAGTACTGTGATCCTGCATTAGCACTTGGCATCCTCATCTAAACAGTTCAGGGCAACCACAGCGCCTCTGACAAACTCTGGATGTAGAAAAAAGACTGAGGTATGCTGCAAAACAATTCCTAAAGTTTCTAGGTAATAACATGGTTAGATGCATAAGCAGATTATCAACAGTGTTACAAATGTGGAAATGCCTTCACTATAATTGAAAACACCATAATAAAAGTAAACTTCATTTTCTATAGGAAGCAGAGTATCAGAGGGGAAAAAAACAGACCTGAAAGAAACTAAAAATATTTTAAAGTCTAGAAGAAATAGTGAAAGGATATTTTTTTCTCTTTCAAGCATTTCCAGACAGCCTGAAGAATCCAGGCTTGCAAAGCAGACAACTAAGTACTGACATGTTCCTGAAGTAGCTTTTGGGTGACATGACAATCCCTTACAAATGAAGATTGCAAAAGGTCCCTGGTGACCAAAGATTGTTGTATCCTTCTCCAGAAAAAGACCAAAAGGACAATCAAGAAACTACAAACCAATCACCCTCACTTAGGTCCTTCAGAAAACCATGGGGCAAATCCTCTTGGAGCACATTCCCAGGCACATAAATGTGGTGGTGACTGGGGACAGATGGCAGGGATTTAGAAGGGGTAAATCTTGCCTGAATAACCAAATTGTCTTCTCTGCTACAATAACTGGACTTCTGGACAACGTGAGAGAGTGATGAACATCACTGGCTTTAGCTAGGCTTTGACGGTCTCACACAGCATTCCTATGTTCAGGTTAGGATGTTACATTCTGGATGGGAAGACAACTTGTAGGGTGGGCTAAAAGAAGTTTAGCTAACTGTGCCAATGGGTTGTACTCTACCTGCAGGCTGGTAACAAAAGAGGTACTGCAGGAGCCCATCTGGGGAGATGCCCTGTTTAATACCCCTACCAACAACCTGGAGGAGATGAGGGAGCACACTTGGTGAGGTGAGATGTTGGTACACCAGGGCTGCTATCCAGAAAGACTTGCACAGGCTGGAGAAATGACCTGATGGAAACTTCATGCAGTTCAACAAGGACAAATACAAAAGTTACGCAGCTGGGAGTAAAGTCCCCTCCTTCCAAACACTGTCCCCTCCTTCCAAGGCTGTAGATGAGTGCATGGGGCACAACCCTGGGGAGGGTGGCAGATTGAAGCTGCACAAGAGCAGCAGTGGGGGTCAACAGCTGGAACAGGAGCCAGGGAATTGATCTACCACCTCTGCTTGGCACTCGTCAGATCACATCCACATTACTGAGACCAGTCTGAGGTTCTTCAGTACCAGGCACTGACAAACCCCTGAGTTCAATGGAGAGCACCCTAGGGTGGAGACTAGACACCTTGTCCTGTGAAGGGGGCATGAGGGTCCAAGGTTGGCTTAGCCTGGAGAAGAGACATTTTCAGGAGAATCTAAGAGCAGCTCCCCAGTACCCAATATCTACAAGGAGGTTACGAAAATACATATGAGCTCTTTATGATAGAGTACGGCAGGAGAAAAAGAAACAACAAGCATAAACTGAAAGAGAGGACATAAGGAGAAACTTTTTAACACTGTTGACAGCCAAGGATTGGAACAAGTTATGCAGACAGGTTGTGCAGTCTCATTTTCAGAGGCTTTCAGGATCAACTGGAAAAATCTCTGAATAGTCTGGTCTAATTTCATAGCTGAACCTGCTTTGAGGGGGCGGTTGTACAAGAGACTTCTTCAGATCCCTCTTGACCTGAATTATCATACAGTTCCACAGAATTCTTTCTACCACTGAAAAGACCATCCCTGCAGTAAAGTGCTTCCTGCTAACTCGCTGAAAGCTGAAAGGGCACAGTATTAAGATGGTGATGCTAACTGGACTATTCAGTCCAATTCATCTACTCATACACTGAAAGATTTCCAAATGAGATTTGGAATCTAACAGGAAAAAAATTCCCCACATTTCTAATAGTTACTTGAATGTATACATCTGTCTTGCTTAGAAAAATCACAAAGCAGCTCTAAATAATCCCTGTTTAGTTAAAATATGATGCACAACTTTTTATTTTACTTTGTAAAAGGTTTCAGTATCTACAAATGAAAGTCTTAGTGAGTCTGGTATCTTTCCTACATAATGAACAGAAACTGGCCAGTTCCCAAACAGCCTCACTGCAGAGGCCAGTCAGGGGAAATCTGTGCAGGAGAAAGGGAAGGTCCCTTCTCACATGATTCAGAGATCCTCAACACTCAGCATTTCAAAAGAAGAAATGTAATATTTGCCTGTTCAAGCTGGAAAAATATGTCTTAAAAGAAGTACCTTTAATTTTGGAAGGAAAATTCCCAGCCTATTCAACTCACCATGATGAAATGCATTTTACACAACTGGCAGGCTCACGAGAAAGTTTTCAATTTGTAGCACACAAATTAGCCAGCTACTACACTACCTAGAGGAGAAAGAAACATGTAACTTTTGGCCTATGCTCTTAATGATAGGCAGTTTTCATTCCCAGAACAGGGTGATGTTTTATTAAAATTTTCCCCAAGGAAAAATCAAGGTGGTGTTGTGTCAGCTTTTTATGCAGCCATTCAGCAGCTGAACATTTGCATTAATTGAGTATGATACTGGTGATAATTCTCTTCTGCAATCATTGGATGTGCTCCGTTTCTCTTCCAGATGGTCTTCTCCCAAGTCCATAAAACTGTCTGTGAAGATGATAACCTTTTCTAAATTGACAGCTATCCTAACAGTAGTAACTATCCTATAGTTTCCTGACATTTACGGAATATATAACAAAATACTGCGGTTCAGTTGTTTCCATTGTATGTTTTGGCATTTTGTTTTGGATTGGGATTTTTTATTATTTTGCTGCTTTATTTATTTTTTTTTAAAGTACACCACCAGAATCAGACTAATGAAATTGCCAATGATTTGAAGAAAAATAAAGAAAAAAAACCCAGGGGAATCATGTCCCAGGTCTCTATCTGGGCAGATGCCTCACTTGTTGGGGAGTGAAGAATGAAATTTCACATTACCTAAACATGCTGAGCATCACTCTACTCCAGATGGAGGGAATCAAATCCCTGCACTGCAACAGTAGCAGACATCCATCTGCTGGAGTACACTGCCCACTGAGACATGGGAGGTCAAAAGACTGTAAAGAATTAACACTAACACCAAAATTACCACTGAGAAACCTTAACAGGGTTACAGAAATTTCCAAAGCTCATGAGCACTTAGCTGCCTTCCCCTCTCTATCAAATCTGAATATTTTATCCATTTGTTGTTCTTTTTTCCACTCACTTTTGTAACAGAGAAAACAACAGTTGACTTAAAAGCAGTAGCAGGTCCCACTGAGGGTTATGTTTTCATTGCTGGTCAAAATCTAGAATTAGTTTTATAAACACTGTGTAATTGACCTGTGAGGTTCAATAGCTCAGAACATATTGAAAAAAGAGCTTAGCAGTATCCAAGAAGGGACTGAACATAATGATTAATAGCCTCTGTAACTAGACTAAAAATTGCAAGAACCTCAGTCTTCATGCTCCAGGGCACAGACATAACCAGCTGAGATCAGGCATAAATTTCTGCCCACTATGTTACTGTGAAGTTACATGCACTGGGAATGGTTTACAGCTTTGGAGACATGCAAGACTTTCAGTTTCTTCCACTGGCTGGAAAGCATCTACATTCATCCTTAACCATCTTTGAAAGCAAGACATTCTCAGGGAAGAACTGCCTAAATTGAAACAATTTCTGACAATTGTCCACCTCAACTGGTTTTTAAACTTCTTTTAAATGGCTAAGGCTCCACAGTATCATTAGAAAACTGACTCTGAAATTTCACTACTCTTCCTTGGTGATTGGGAAAAGTCATACCACAGACAACCTCAGTCAACACCCCTCCACCCCCAAAGACACACTTGAACACAAAATAAAAAAACTCCAGTCAAATCCTTTTTTAATGAAACCTGGTTCCACCAGGTGTTTCTAAATTATTCTGCTCTTATGAGAAAGAAGCTGATTTTTCAGTAGAAAATAATAAAGAACATTAAAGCCTTTCTAGTTTTTACTCAAAAACTATTTCTGTTTACTTAGGACAAGGTTGTGTTCTACCCACATTTTCTTTTTCCAGTTCACACGTCCATGAGCTGTATTTCTTATGTGAATTAGGCTTTCTGCCACAACTGTATATGGCATTCCCACAATCTGTTTTCCTATTGCAAGGCCTCATGTTGGAGTTAGAGGCAGACTTGGCAGTCCAGGAAATAGATCCACCATGCAGCAACTGCCCATTAACTTGGGTTAATGCTGCACTGGCAGTTCCAAACCAAAAAATTTGGGAAAATGCTATTTTTCATCCAGATTGTCTAAACAGGTAAAAATTCTCCCATGCTTCTCTGCAGCATTTACACTGACTTTATGGTTCTTTTGATTCTCAACTTCAACCATTTAAATACTTATTACTATTTTGAACAGTTATCCTTCCATATCCACCACAATGCAGCCAAATTTGCCATAGCTTGCCATAGATTTTTGCAGTTCCAGTAATATTTCATTCTTTACTAGTGGTCTCTGAAATCTTTCTTGTTTACCAAAATCTTCCATGAACTAAAGGATACTGCAATACAGTGACCCATTCTAGCAATTTTGCTATTAACATAAACATTTGGTGTATACATTTCTTGACTTTATGACTTGAATAAAGATCAAGGTCTCAAACAAGAATTACACTCCTATTATGTAATAAATAAAAATATTTATACAAAACACACTAAATATATTAATATAATGAGGTAAAAAAACAGAATTAAATGAATCATAGAAGAAAGGTGGGCAGAAAGAACCTCCATTGCTATTAAGGTCTGAAAAATTGAAGTACTACCATATAACAAACAAGAAATTATTCTTATGGCAATAAGGATACAACAAGAGTAAGAATGTGGTTTTCTTCATGAAGTCAAAGACAAGGGCAAGCTACTTATCACTCTCAATTGGGAAATCTGGACAGGAACCTCCTCAATGCAAGCCAAGACTATATTAAACTGACAAGATATTTTAATACTTCACTATAAAGAGAAAGCTGCAAAGCCTGAAGCCTGAGATATAATATTTAAAATGTAATGGGAAAATAAAGCAGAATTTTTGAATTCTTACAGAAATTTGGAACAGGTGAGCCAAAACATGAAAAACGTGACAGAAATCAAACAGTATCTGTTACATGCAGGAATGTACCAGAAGGAAAGGAGGAAATGAGAAACCAGAAGTTAAGGGACAAATGTCTAACAATTTGATTTTCAGTCCACACGTCTCATGCAGACTCTGAAGGTGTCTGACACTCCTTTATTCAGAGGATAATAAGGTATCCTCACCTCAGGGTGTTGAAAAACAAAGGGGAAGCAAACTATTGCAACACAAAAAATAAGAGCTGCAGCAAGAGCATGACAAGGTTTAAGAACACTTAACTGGAAGACAGATTGATACACAGGGCTCTGCAACTTCATTGTGCATCTGAAGTCACAAAACCAGCTGAATGAATCTTGTTCCCCCTCTACTTCCATATCATTTCACTTAAAATCCATAATATTCCTTCCTTTGATGGTGCTGTGGGCATAGTTAAATCCCAGGAGAAAGAAAGCAAGTATTAAATTTGTTTTTAATTGCCCTGTTTCAGAAGGGTCTAGCTCAATTTGGATGCAAATGTGGAGGCAAGGTATTCTATAAAGCAACCGTGACAGAATCTAGGCAGCAGAAACACCATAAAATGAAGTGAAAAATGTTTTTTCTTTCCCCATTGTTTCCTACATTTCAACATCTTCAGGAAAATAAGATACAGGAAATACCCTAAGTTCTTTTTTTTTTTTATTGTAGTATCACTCAATGAGTTTTCACTATTTATTCATTTATCTTTATGAGAGAATTTCTCCCAAGAGACCAAGACAACCCTCTCAAAGCTGCTCTATATAATACAAGATGAAAAAAATAACATCACTTCAACAGTTTTCAGGGCAGATCCATGTTCTGCCCATGTATATCTGTGTTCAATTCTCAATACCCTCAACAGGCACTGCTCACAGATGCCAATTGCTGGCCTCTACAAACCCAAAAAGTGAATGAAGCCCAGCTCACAGCGAACAAAAGCAAGTACATCAGCTGCAAGCACATACACCTTACAGCACACAAGCCACAGCCACCACACCTTGGCAGGGAAGACGAAAGTCTTGCCCTCTCTCCAAGAGAGAAGGAAAAATAAAAATAAAGCACTATAATGTAGCGCATTCTGGAAGGTCAAAGTCCCTGTGTGAAGTAAGATGGTCTTTAGGATGAATGGAGTTAACAGAATTACGTTTGTTTTAAAGACAAAATTAGAACAAGGCTGTCCTTTTCCAGCAGCCAGGAAAAAAGGCATGAAAGCAAAGAGGATGCCAGTTCTTATTCTGGTCCAGGATAATTACTAAGAATCTGGAATGTTTTATCTGGAATCTCTTCTGAACAGCACAACTGCCCACAAGAATTCTGGTCCTACTATCATTCTGATGCTCCAGTATCAAAACTTGTTTTTAAAAACCCCAAACATTAAACTTTCTCAAATGAAAAAGCTGTTCATTGTTAAAACTTGTGGCCAGAGCTTTGCCATTCATATACAAATCCATTTGTTTCATATATGATTCAAAGACATATATGTATAAACATGCTGCACAGCATCTGCGTAATAAAACTACATTTAGTGCTGCATATTTGCTGGCCACTGGAAAGACAGTGCCCCCAAGAAAACAGCCAAGATCACCTAAGTATTTTCATGTCTTACATCAGACTTAAAATATACAGAAGAGGAAGCAATTTTTCATGTCATGTATCAGTGATTTCTTGAATAACTTCTCTGTATTTCTTGAACCACTCATGACCAATGCCTGGGTATTTTTTTGGAAGCCAGCAACCAGCTGGAAGGAATGAAAGTCTGAGAAAACAGACAAAATGTTCTGTACTTTATTAGTTGTCATGAAGTGCATCTCTGGTCCCTACCATTTTGTACTATTACAGGCTAGGACAGCGATGTATCATTATGCTCTCACACACACTCAGATTATAAGTTAAACTACACATTTAATTCTCAATTACACCTACATGCAGAAGCTTTGTTGTTTCAAATATCTATAGGCATGTTCTGTAGATTCACTTCAACCCGGGACTGCATTTCAAATGCAAACTGGCCAAGTCCGGGAAAGAGATTGGATTGGAATTAATTTCCAATTCTTCTTTTTAAAGCTTTCAATCTGGCCCAGCCCAATTGCACAAGTCACTACAGCTTTTATTTTTCCATTTTGGAGTGTATAAATTACTAAGACATCACCAAATTTACAGAAAAATGAAAAGCAGCTCCAGTTTCAGCACAGTGGAGCTGGCTGCTCTGTGCACACAGATACTTCTCCCAGCTCTCCCCACTGTGACTGCTACTAACTTGCTCTTTTCCTACAGGAAAGAGTTTTTATTTGCCCTCTTTCTTCTTCCTCAGAGACAAAGTTTACTGTACACCACTTGGACATAGAAATAGACGGTAGAGACTTCACACTTGCAGGCCCTTGCCAACCATTCATTAGTATTTTCTTTGCCCATTCTCAAGTGAAAATGGCTGTTACAATTACCAGCACTGGGCAGATGTTACAGTCACTTTAGCTAAGTACTGAGTGATATTATTAAAACCTATTTCTCAGCAGAAAAATGTCACCTGCACTGCAATAGCCATCAAAAGGAGCCATCTATCTCTGTGGATCAGTTGACAGGCCTTTGGCTGCAGAGCCCCTTCGGTCACAACAGCAGCAGAGATCAGAGCAGGTCTAATGAGAGAGAGCTGCAGCAGTTGTGCTGCTCCAAGTGCAAAGCAAAGCTCCTGTCTGAGAAGCACCCATTTGGTACATGGGCTTGGCCATCACTTTCCAATGAAAATTCCACCCCATGGACGAGCTTTCTTCTAAATGAATTGCAAATTATACACTCATGGAGCACCAGCTGGTATTGTTTCTCTGTAGTTTTCTTCCAGTTTCCCTCTCTCTCTCCCCTCAATTAATACAATGATATTCATGCCCTGTCATGTCTTACTGCTTAATTATGTACTTTGCAGAACAAAGCTTTAAAAATGAGACTATCAAGCTGGAGGGGGGAAGGGGGAAGAGCAGGACAACCAGATGTGCAGAGAGTGAGAAGGAAACAAAGGGCATTTTGAAAGGGGAGTGAGAGAATTAGGATGTGTGTGGGGATAAAAGGATGGGGAGACAAAAATAGAACAAGAAGATGCACATAAGACTTATTGGTTCATTCACTGTAATTTATAAAAAGGTATATGTTGTATTAAATAATTCATCTACAGCTGTCTGAAATAATTTAATAAATAATTGGAGCTGTTTATTATGAGTTCTTAACCTGCTTCCATTTCATGAAGCAATAGATACACATTTCTTGCTGGCAGAGAAAGAACGCTGCATTGTTTAAAAAAACTGGAAAAAAACCAAGGGAAATGGAAAATATATTAGCAAATCTTGTGTTAGAAGGCGTATTTTACTTGAGTGAAACAAATTAAACTAAAAGATATCACAAAGCTCTGCTGCACCAATACTTAGTTCAGTCACAGTAAGACAGTTTTTCAAACATCTGTTTTATCCAAACTTTCTTTATCAAGTGGACTGCTAAAATTTATTTTGCATACACGGTCAAGAGAAGGTACTTAATTAATGAAACAGCTGTTTTTTATCTTCTTACAACTTGAATATTGTGCATATTGTGGTACAACAGGCAGTAGGGACTCCCAGAGCACAGTTCTGGAGTCAGTTTTGGGAGGCACACAACTATTGGAAACTAATTTCTTCAAAAGCTCATTGTATTCTTAAAATATTCTTTAAAAAAACATTAACAACCATTGCAAGCATATTATATTTTGGCAAGGCGAAAATGTTTTGTATCAAACTAAAAAAAAAAATTGGGAGAAGGAGAAAGACTTTTTTCCACTAGAGTAAGGAAGGAACCAGCAGAGCCCTTCAGATCCCCACTAACCAAAATTTTACAGCACTGTCCTAGTGCCCAGAGTGACTATTAGGGGAAATTAAGCTTTTCTAGTTTTCCAGTTTGTACAAAACCATTTAGAATCCAGCTGTTGCCTCCTACCAGTGCCAAGGGACCCTGGTGGCAAGGGGAAATTTGTTGATCACGAGTTACTGTGTCATGTGCTAATTCTCAGATGGTAACATAATAGTTTGGAGTAGGACACCTTTATACTTCCCAATATACCACAGAGAAAAAATAGGTTCCCATTTCCTTTACAATTTTGAAATCCTTTATTCAGTTGCAGTTCTCAGAATTAGTGTGTAGGCAGCAAATTCTCACTGATCCTGTATGGAGAACATATTATTCCACATCCATTTCAATTCTATTTGTATAAATATTTTGTAGGAAACAAAAGCTTGCTTAGTACTGATCTACTTCTTCTGGTTTCACCATATACAATGATCTTCAAATATCTGCTGAACTTGATTCTCCTGTATTGAATGCAGACAGAGAGAGGGTGATTTTCCTTTAGCCTCTTGCTGCTGCTAAACACAGAAGGTACAACTTTACAAATGAAACTGAAGACTTCAAGACAATTTGTAAAACAGAAGCTAATGTTCTCTTTGGACAACAGAGTTAACAGAAGCACTGACTTTTAAGGAGTGGTCTACTTTGAAGTTAAGCAATGATGGTCTCATTTCGTAGCAAGAGCCTTCAATATAACAAACTGTCTGGTTTGCAGGGAGGGGGCAGAGCTCAGCATGGTGTGGGCATGGCTATATTGCTATTTTATACCACCCACATCATCCCCGAGGGGCTTGGTTTCAGGGGAAAGAAAAGGTGAGCACAGCCCTGGAAGTGCACCCTTTTTCCTCGTTCTCCCCAGCAGACAGGTTGTAAAGATCTGCCCTGTGCACTCCATCCTCTCCACCAATGCCCATCCCCTTCCCATTCCTGAGACACAACTCCATGATGTGCGGAAAAGAGGTGCCGGGGAGGAAAGCACTGTGTGGAACCAAGAGGTGGAGATGTGCCAGAGCCCAGCTGAGTCCAAAGGAGCCAACCTGAGCTGAAGGGAGCCAACCCGAGCTGAAGGGAGCCAACCCGAGCTGAAGGGAGCCAACCCGAGCTGAAGGGAGCCAAGCAGAACCAGGCAGAGTGGTCAAAACCAGCGATGCTGATGCCAGAAACAGCTGTGTGGAATCAAGTCCAGCATCCTAAGCGGTGCCATGGTGAGACGTGGACAGGCTTGCTTTTGGGGGTTTGTCTGTCATTGTTTTCTGTTGCCTTGGGCTCAGGGACAGGAAGAGTCAGCTGCAGGAAGTGGCCACCATCTTGTCTTTGTCCCAGCTGCCACTAAGCTGAGGTGGTGAGCACCTTCTGTGTGTAAAGCACCTTCTCTTTTGCATACTTTTGTTCTTAATATTGCTGCTGTTATCATGTACTTCTTATTCCATTGCTCTGTGCTTCCAATAAATTGTTACCTCAACCCTTAGTGTCTTTGTTCCTCTCTTACCAGAAGGGCAGAGGGAAGAAGAATGGCTTATTTGGAGTTTAATTTCCAGTTGGTGTTAAACCACCACAAAAACAAAAATCAAAGAGAAAACATTTTCTTGCCCACATTTTAATGTAATGTCCCCCAATCTGAAGTCACTTAACTCTTCCCACAACAGATTATTCCACTGCACTAAAGAAGCCCAGTGAAAGTGAAAGTTGATCCATCAAAAAAATTGTTTCAGTTTGTTTTAAATCAGATTAAGAATAGATTAAGAAACAGCCTTTTAAATTTTCTTCTGACATACTCTATTTTTATTATCTAGCTGACTGTGAATTTTTATGCATTAAATCACCTAATGTAACAGAGCATGAATGGGGGTTGTGAGAATCAAGTTTAATGCAAAGAAGCCCTTTCAAAAAGGGGATACTCAACATTATAGTTCCCAGGATAAAAAAACTGAGTAAGCTTGGCTGAATCTTTACTGCAAAAATTATTCTATTCTAATCCTGGAATCATTTTTTGGAAAAGAACTTTAAGAGCATCCATTCCAAATGTTAACCTAACACTGCCAAGGCAACCACTAAACCATATCCCCAAGCACTACATCTACATTTTTAAGTCTTTTTTAATGTCTTTTTTTTTTTTTTTTACATTTACTTTATTTGCATCTTTGAAGTACCTTGAGGGATGGTGATTCAACCACTTCCCTGGGCAACCTGTTCCAATGCTTGACAACCCTTTCATCTGAAGAATTTTTCCTAATGATTAATCTAAACCTCCCCTGGTGCAGCTTTCCTCTCATCCTGCCCACCTGTTACCTGGGATTAGAGGCTGACCCCCACCTGGCTACAACCTCTTTCAGGTAGTTGTAGAGAGCAATAAGGTCTTCCCTGAGCCTCTTTCTCTCCAGGCTGAACACCCCCAGCTCCCTCAGCTGCTCCTTATCAGACTTGCGCTCCAGGCCCTCTCCCAGCTTAGTTGCCCTTCTCTGGACATCATTTCAATGTCTGTCTTGTGGTGAGGGGCCCAGAACTGAACCCAGTGTTTGAGGTACAATCTCAGCAGTGCTGAGTTCAGGGGGACAATCACTGCCCTGCTCCTGCTGGTCACACTGTTTCTGATACAGGCTACAGTGGCCTTCTTGGCTACCTGGGCACACACTGGCTCAGTGTTCAGCACACCAAGGTCCTTTTCTACCAGGCAGTTTTTCAGCCACCCATTCCCAAGCCTGTAGCACTGCATGTGATTGTTGTGACCCAGGTGAAACACCTAGTACTGCACCTTTACATATATGACCTCATACCACTGGCCTTGGCCCACCAATCCAACCTGTCCAGATCCCTCTGCAGAGCCTTCCTGACCTCCAGCAGACAGCTTGGTGTCATCTGCACACTTACTGATCCTCTGGTTCAGACCATTGATAAAGACATTAAACAAGGACTGACCCCAGTAATGAGCCTTGGGGTACCTAGTGATCAGCCACTAGCTGGAGGTAGCAGCATTCACCGCCACTCTCTGGGCCCAGACATCCAGCCAGTTTTCAACCTACCAAAGAGTTTGCTGTCTAAGACATAATCATCTAGGAGAATACTTTGGGAAACAATGTCATTACTCCAGAGATCCTGATGGCTAGGAAGTTTGCAGAGTCCAAAGCCGTATATACTGCACCTGAGATGAAGCCCATTTTCCCCTCAGCAGCCCTCATAGTGCTGTGCTTTGTATCAGTAGCTAGCGAGGTGCTGATGAACACATTCGTGTGTTGGCACCTCCAGAGCAGTGCTCACACAGCATCCACGCTGCCTCTCCAACTACAACTGCCTCCTGCAGGGGCTGGGAGCAGGCAAGAAGCTGGGAAAGGACACAGCCAGGACAGCTGAGCCCAAGTGACCAAAGGGATGTTCCGTACCATATGGCATCTGCTCAGCAATAAAAGCCAAGAGAAAGGAGGAGAATGGGGGGGAATTTGTCATTATGATGTTTGTCTTCCAGAGCAGCTGCTAGCACATCGAAGCCCTGTGTCCTGGAAGTGTCTGGACACTGATGGGAAGTAGAGAATAAATGTTCTGTTTTCCTTTGCTTCCATGCACGTGACCTTTACTGTGTTAAACTGCCTTTATTGTGATCTTCAAATTTTTCCCACCTTATTTTCTCTCTCCTCCCTTCTGCTGACGAGGAGAGGGATAGAGTGGATGGTGGGCAACTGGAGTCCAGCCAAGGTCAACTCACCACACTGTACAATGTTGATGTCCTTCTCAAACAGGCTTTGCTGAAACACCATGACTAATCAAAAGTCCGGTCATCAAACGCTATATGACTAATCCTGCCAAAACCAGCTTAATCATACAGGTTGTCAAATGTTTTAACCCATGCTGCACCTCATTCTTCAAGTCACTTTTTTTTTCTTGGAGAGACTTGCACAGTCAAGAACAGAATGTAAAAAAAAAAAATACCCTACAGAAAAGAAAAGGCTATTTTGCCTACAAATTACTGCCATGACAACACTTTAAATCCAAAGGGGATATAAGCAAGAAAAAAGAACTACTCCAGAGACTACAACTATTTTATATAGCAGAAACAAAAGCATCCATTTTCAACAAGACATTTCTATAGTTAATTCCTCTATTTCTAAAGGAAGCTCCCACCATATAAAATACCCCAGTGCATGCCAGAGTTTCAAACATCAAAAGGCCATACTTAAGTAATTAAATCACTGGATGTTGTACACAAGAATTTTCCAGCTTTCTCAGTCACACTGTAAGTTTTAATTCATATTGAACTCACACCCAGTCAATCACATAAGTGCATGACACCTATTTTCAGGGCTCTACTCTGACAATAATAAAAATAATGTTATAAAAAAAAATGTTACTCTCATATAAAATCTATCTTGCCACACTACAGTAATGCATCACACAACAAATCACTGACTCCTGGCAATAGCTGGTATACAACAAATATGATCCCAGTTAATTTGAATAGCCTTTACTTATAACAAATACAGACAATTTAATATCTGTTTTCCATACAAAACCCTTTTAAATATACTGATTCATTAAACTGTGGGCTTGATACATTTTTAAAATTCATTCTCTCTTTCCAAAAAAGTAACTGCCAGAAAAATTTTGAAGGTATTTATAGAGTAAAAAAGCTGCTGTAGTAAACCAGAAAGCATATCAAACATTCTTGCCCACACAGGTTAAAAAATATTAAGTTATGGAAGTTAGATGCAACAGCTCAAAACCTTGCTTCCAGAGCTAGAAATCTTTAACTGGTTGGACTAAAAAATTTCCTCAAAGAATATGCTACACTCAACAACCACTGGACATAGTGTCATTGGTTAGCTTCAGACTTACCTAGCTGTACAGAAAAAAAACACAGATGTAAGCAGCTTGAAGGTGTTTGGGGTTTACCCCTTTAAGGCTTTAAATACATGCTTGTAGTTAATAGATTTCATGCTCTCTAAAGTCATTACCCAAATGTGGAATGCATTCAAATAGTTTGACACCTGAGATATCCAAACCAGTCCTAAAGTCCTCAGCCTAAGAGACTTGGCATGAGATGGAGGGGCCAAATCCAAAGAAGCTACCAACATCATGAGAAACTGTGTCAAGAACCTCCAAGTGTTGTTGTTGGGATTGGTTCCTAACCCCAGTGGCAGCAACCCAAACTCTCAGGCCCCAGGTTTCACCTGGTTCACACTTTGGTGTGAGCTTTGCGCCCTGCGGTGGTGGCAGTCTCGGCCTGCGATGGAAGTTATTTTCAAGTCTGATTTCAAACCAAGTATGAGAGGGCATAAAATTACACAAAATTAAGCTTATTATTTCCATAAATTGCCCTTACATCAAAAACTTCCCAGGCCTCTTCACTTGTTTGCTTTTTATTCTTTTACTGATGATGAGGTAGTTTCCCCTACTTACAAACATAAAGCAAAGTAAAATGTCCTCTTTTTCATACTGACTTCATACTGACTTTCATACTCTTTTTCATACTGACACTACCTTTTATTTGCATCCTCCCATACCTTTTACCTCAATTTAAAAACAAAAATAGCATTTCATGAAAAAAAACCAAAATGCTTTTTTACGTATCAGGCACTGCTTGTTAAATAGAAGAAAAAAGAAAAAGGAAAATAAAAGGAAAAAGGAAAAGAAAAGGAAAAAGAAAAAGAAAAAGAAAAAGAGAAAAAGAAACTTTTTTCAAAACAGATTCACACATTTGTACCTTAGAAGCTGTGTAGCCTGCTCGCCAAAATTAAAGCATTTATTTGTACAGAACGCAGGTAGCTATACATTTCTATGTCCAGGACTTATACCAAGAGAACATGATATCTACACTAATGTCTGCTAATATGTTTTTTAAAGTTTTCTGTGTCAGTGGTGCTACCCTAGGTATTTACAGGTATCGTATGACTATACCATAATAAGCTTTACTATATGTAGGTATATATCTTTGTTCATTTACTCTCATCTAGATGTCCCATCTAAATAGTCAAAAAATACATATGAAAGCTATACACATCATTTGTAATTACATTTTGAACTTCCCCACCATTACAGGATTGACTTTGCAATAACAAATACTGTACACTGAGCTGCTGTTGTGCAGACATGCCCTGAGGTAATTGAACTATTTATTAAAAAAATATATAGAATTTAAGAGTCAGCTTAAAAATACCTAAGTGTTGAAACAGGGAGGTAACATTAGTTTCTTTGACTCCTCCTCCCCAGTCATCTCATAAGAACCGCTGTAATGAAATTTTATCAATTCCTGCAAACTAACACTACATCAGAAGGATTTTAATAAGGATAAAAGTATCAAAAAGTTCAAATAAATACTGCCAAAACCAAACACCACCATTTTGATGAGTTCTCTGAATGAATGAGAGCTGTCACCAAAAAGAAACTCTGAGTTGTACATAAAAACATGTTTTTTTCTCATTTCCATGAAGACCTAAAACACTGAACTGGCTTCTCTGACTCCTTGCCCCAGGTGCAGGGGAGGCACTCACCACTCCCTGCAGCAGGCAAAAGGCACTAGGTTATCCAAAGCAGTATTTTTTTAATCCTAAACGCCAGTGCGAACAAACCAAACAAACTTAACTAAAAACACAGTAGACAAGCACAGAGACTGCAGAAGTGGAAGACCACTTCTAAGACTGCTGCACCATCACCCCAGGTTATAATGCAGTAATCAGCAAAAAATAACAGCTTTTGTAATCACAGTTTTGTGCATCCCAGTGCCACTTTTTGCTTTCAATATTAGAATGAGAGGAGGGACCTCAGCCAATTTTTTTCTTTTTATCATCTGAATCTTAATGAAGTTTATGTCCCTGCTTGCTGTTAAATTACACAGATTAGTAACACATGAGTAAAATAAATACAATCCTTCACATGATTACATTTTAAATCACCACATCTGAGAGGGAAAGCACAAACAACATGCACTTGGCATGTATGGAACATTTGCTGCCCAGGTTCGAAAGCAGAACTTCTGTTCAAAAGCCTTTACCCCTTCAGCCAAAGAAATAATTTATTCAGCTGGCTGCTATTACAGACTTCTCAATGGGAGAAAGCACCTTCTAACACTGTACGAATATGGTGGCAGTGTAATACAAGAACAAAGAATTATCTGAACTTCCTGTTCATCAAATGCTTCTGAACCTGTGGCACCAGCTGACACTGAGACACAGAAACCAAGGATGCAAAGGTATGCACACACACAGACTGCAACCCTTTACATTTCTACCCTGACATTTAAGTCTCTGCCAACCAGGTATCTTAAATGATTTTATATATGGCAGCTCCAACCACAAGTTTATCAAATGCCTACGAATGTGACTGATCTGTGCAGCTATGGGAAGAAGGACGCTTCACTTAACCTCATTTGCAATATATCCCATTCATATCTCAACACGGCTTAGATCAGACACCAGTTTGCAGCTGCGTACATTTATAAAGTGTTCCTATCAGGTGCTTAATATATATCCAAATCCTACTGCTAACATCATTTTAGCAGTTAATCAATCAAGCCTGAATGTTCCCAAGTTCAAAACCAGCAGCTGCTGTGGGTTGACACAGATCCAGCAATGAGCAGTTTGTTTGGGATTAGGTACCCAATTCACCTCCACATCTAAGGATGCTCACAGTGCTATGCAGCAAGGGTCTCAGCACCATTTTTCTCCACCAATTAATTAGCTCATCAAGTGAAGACAGCTCAGAGGGCATGGGATTGAAAACCTACCATCAACATAAACTACTTTTCCAAGCAATCACTGGTGGAGACAATAAATGACCTTGCCAAAACACAGTGTGCATCCCAATGCTATTTGAATACATTACATTAGTCTCCAAATAGGAATGAGATCATTTGATTTGCTTGATCTACAGGGGGGAACACTGCATACAACCCCACAATCTACAGCCCACACCACAGACTTGGACAGCCAACAAAAATTGGGTTTTTTGGAAGAAAGACAGCTGTTTGATTCTACTTCCCTTAATAACATAGTATCAATATTTCTTTAGTCTTTAAATAAGGCACTGATTTGATACATTATTTGGTTGAAAGACACACAACAACACAATCACAAGAACACCTTTTTCAAAGAAACTTCTTTTTGCAAAGCAATACCAGCTCCGTTTTGCTCAATCCTTGCAAGCAATTTGGAGGCAATTGCTTTGGACAGCAGAACAGCAACCTCTGGCATGACTCCCACCAGCTGCCTCCATTCACATGTAAACCACAAAGGTTGGAGGATATTTTTCCTCACAGACCTGTCCATGAATGATATGACATGATTCAGAAAGGAAAAACCCAAAGAGACATGCTGTTAAAAGCGTCTCTAAAAGCCTCTTATTCCCAACTAATAACTCAGTTTCCAAGTTTTTCCCTGTGTTCTCCATCATTCCCTCTCCTGATTCTCCTACTCTCATAACACTGCCAGGCTAGACACTTTTTTTTTCATTCCTCTCACTCTGCTTTCTGCCTTCTGTGCTGGAAAGGAGGCATTGTCCTATTTGTTTTCCAACATGCTGAGCACAGCTACAGGAGGATCTGCTTATTGCCTCAAATTGCTCACTGATGGGCAAAATAAATGATAGTGTCTTGCTCTTCTCTTTCCCACACACTATTCCTTAGCAATGCAAAACAGAGCCTTTACGGAAAAAAAAAAAAAAAGAAAAAAAAAGAAGCCAAAAACGCATTTCTTCTTCTTAGAGGGGTCTCAGTAATAATACAAAACTGAAGGGACAATAAATATCATCAATCTTAGATTTTCTCTGGCATCCTTCTGCCACACAGAGTTTATTTGTACAGTCTGCAGAACTACTTTGGCAAATGTTTTACTTTCTGAGCATGCTGAGTTCATTTCTGACATTCCCCAGAAGAGCCAGGGAAGAAAGAAAAAGAAACATCTTGGGACTTCCCACTTCCTCTCAGCAAGACTCTGTCCCAAACCTCCTGCCCTCAAAAATATCTAACCACTACATTCTGTGTACTTTCCAGTGATAGAAAAATGCTCCAATCTGCCTCCCCAGTTTTATAAAATGGATATTTGTGATTAAAGGGGAAAAAGGAGCCAGAGCAAGAAGAATTTTTTTCAAAAAACATTATAACTATCACTTTTTAAAGCTTCATTTTATAACTATTTAGTTCCTTTCCTTCCCACTACTTGATTTTGACATACAACTACCAATGCTATTGATGAAAGTCAAACAGAAAATTATATCCCTTTACATGAAGCACTTTAAGCTAAAATGACTTCAGAAACCCAAATTAACCATCTCCCCTCATCAGATCTACCAGAGACAAGCTCTCAGGACCACAACTGTGGGAAATTACACTGGTGAAGTGACATATTCTTACTCTCTTCTGCTTGAATCTCACACCCCAAAATACAATGAAAGCAATTTCAATTTATATTGACAAAATTACCTGCTAAGAAAACACATGCAGCATTGATGATCAAACTGCTGATAGAATTTATAGTATTTGTTCATCTACTAATTCACCCACAATAAGTTATTAAACTACTTCCTTACATGACGTTTTGCAAACTAATGAACTTTTCCAGGTGCTTGACAACCTTTCTCTCTAATACTGGACACTGAAACTGCCTGGAAGTCACCAGAATATGCTCTTCTCAACTTTTGTTTTGATCTTAAAAGGGATCAGATTTTCCTGCCCTATTAGAAAGTTCCACATGGGTTAAGATTTAATTTCTGGGGCCCAAGACATGTTTTTCCCCTCAGTATCTTTATGCACCACAACATTAATTCATTCAGATAGCTTCTCACACCTGGTACTGTCTATACACTACTCAATAAGGATGCCAATGAACCTGTAAGAAACAACCCTGCTACAACAGCTAACTGTAACCCATAGATTTCTTGTTATTCATGCATATTTTGACATTTAAATTCCCTTCTGGGTAGAGGTTCTTCAAATACAGTCAACATTTCTTTCTCATTAATTAATGGAAGCAATTTTTTACTTCAATATTATTTGAACAGTAAATGTTGAAATGCATGGGAAATGAGTTGCTTTACAAAGACACAGGAATTCCTGCTCTTCTTTCTAGTGCACTGAACAGAAATTTGCTCATCAACTGCAGTTCCCAAATGAGAAGGCTCACAACATTAAAATAAGTGAACAGTAAATCACCCTAGTAGATTGAGTGCTGACATTGTTACGCCACATTCAGAGCTTCATGTTAAAAACCCAATTCCTAGATCAAATGGCATTTTTGAAGTACTTAATCATTTTTCAATAAAATTTTTTCTTATGTGCACTCACAGAACCTTTCCTAACTTCCTCTGCTTTTCCCATTTTTTACCTTGCGGGTGACAAAATTCTGATTCACTTCATCTGAAAGCCTTATTTTCAAGAAACAGATATTTCAGTAGACTACATCAAATCTAGGTTCTGTTTGAATTATTTCATCTTCTTGTATTTCAGTTAATTGTCTGAAGAGGAGGCAGTCCATCTTTCCAAAAGACTCCAGTATGATAATCCAGTTGACCCCTCTAACCAAACTTGTAGATCCTGATCCTTCAGCTGGTATCGGAAGCCATCTGTGGCCTTCCCTGTTCTCTCTCTAACACTGACACCAATAAAAGATGGAGTGTACCCACTCCCCATCATCTGTGTTTCTTTCTTTTCCTCTTTTTCTAATCTTTCTTCCTTTCCTTTCTCTTTCTTTCCTTCCTTTTCTTTCCTTTATATATCTGACAGATGTTTCTAAACAATATACTCTCGTACAAAGGGGAACCTTTATGGAAGTCTCCATATCAATGGCTGTGTGGATGTCCTTTAGCCAGTCTCTCTTGAATGCAAGCCATTCAGCACATTAGAATCTGCTGGGAAAACAGGCAGATATGAGAGTAAGACATGAGATGCCATTATGCCAGAAGGCATGAATGGATCAACTGTTTCTTTTTTGATCTGTAAACAGCTACAGAGGTCCTGGACAATTCCTTTACTAGACAAACAAAAGGAAACTAGGGTGCTGTTCCAGATGATTTCAGTGTCCTGAGACCTTTCCTCTAGACTGCCCTCTCCCAGCAAGGAAATCCCACAAAGATGTAGAGCAAGACACCACATACCACTCATGGTAACAAAACCAGACACACACAGAGAAGATCCAACAAACACAACCTAGAGGTGTGATCAGGACATAAAAATTCATACATGCATCTGTAACAACATCAGTAAAGTTATACTCCTTTCAAGTTTAATATAAAATGTATTAAGAAACAACAGGAGTTATTATCAAAAGTTTTCAGGTGCCAGTTTAATTGCATTTCTAATGCAATTAGAATATTGGGTATCATATTCACTTAACAGTAACAGCAGAAAACATTTATTTCATAAAACTCAGCTGTTCTGGGAAACCTGGTGCCCTTAGAGCTGTCAGAGCAGGAGCTCAAGCCTCTAGAGTACTGCAAAGCTAAGGTTAATGCCCTTGCAAAGCATGTAAGTACTGCTGTTTGTAGCAACGTGAACAGAACAAGGAGGTAACGCACTGCCCCGGCTGCCTGGAGTTAATTTTCTTCATTGCAGCCCATCTGGTG
>VZTN01033433.1:32906-58035 GCA_013400515.1 Erpornis zantholeuca | reverse complement strand
TTTGTATTTATGACCAAAACAGTATAGGTAACACAGCAATGTTTCTGGTGCTGCTGGTGCTTGCACAGACTCAAGACCTTCTCTGTCTCTCACACTGTAGGCTGAAGGTGGGCAAAAGCTTCAGGCGGGCAAGGACACAGATAGGACAGCTGACCCCAAGTGACCAAAGGGATCTCCTGTGACACATAACATGATAATCAGCCACAAAAACTAGATGTTTGAACTTTCCAAGGTAGCTGCTGCTCAGAGACTGGTTGGGATGACTCTACCTGTGGGAGGTGGTGAGTGACTGCCTTTGCACCACTTGGGGGTTCTCCTCCCTTCGCTAATTAAATGGTCTTTATCTCAACTCACAAAGTTTTCTTTCGGTCTTCCAATTCTTATCCCACTGCAAAGGGGAGGGGAGAGAGGGTGGAAGGGAGGAGTTGGTAGGTGCTTAGTTGCTGTCTGGGGTAAACCCACCACATAAGGTCTTCATTAAATAGCTCTAATATAAATATTTGTGAAATGTGAAGTTACCATGCTGCTTAAAATATTTGTCTGTTACAGACTTAAACACTCATCACTTGCTGAAGTGAAATAGCAGAAGTATCATATTCTCAGACTCTATATATGAAAACAAAGTATTTAATACAACTGCAAGGTCATGTGGGCATATTCAAGAATAAAAAGAGATTCCATATTGTAAAGTACTTCCAGAATTCCCATCTTGTAGAGTTCAGAACCCTGGATTACCAAGAAACATCTCTGTGAATGGAAGCTGTTGTACAGAGCACATGTAGGAACTGCTGCATGTATTTTAAATGGATTTTAGTAATTAAACAACCAGGGACAAAACAGAGCAAGTTTAGTATTTCTTCCCAATAATACTCTAACTACAGTTTCTGTTCCAGGGTTATGCAAGTAAGGGCTTCAACTGTAAATTATAACCTTTCTGTGGAAAGAGGCTGCATGCCAACAGAAGTGCACATCCTATTCTCTTCTTCTTTTACCTTTACTTTTGAGAAGAAAAAAAATGTCTTTATAAAGCAGAGGATATTGGCTAATATTTTGGGCTTCTGTATCTCTTTAAATTCCAAGCAGAACTACAAGCCTCCAGACTCCCTTGTTTTCTAGGTATTTTGTATAGGATTATTTTCTAAAATATTCAAATTGGAGACCAGACAAAACGACCTACTGAGGTTTCTTCCAACTTAATTATTTTCTTCCAGATTAACTTTTTGTATGCCACTTTTCTACACAGGGGTGTTCTACTGCATACTTATGAACTCATGGAAATGTTGAAGTTAATGGCAGGGCTGTCAGACCCCAAACAACAGAAGCACAAACTGCACCACCACTGCAAAAACTCTACAGAGTGAAGATAAAAACTAATGTTCTCATCTGATTTGTATTTATGACCAAAACAGTATAGGTAACACAGCAATGTTTCTGGTGCTGCTGGTGCTTGCACAGACTCAAGACCTTCTCTGTCTCTCACACTGTAGGCTGAAGGTGGGCAAAAGCTTCAGGCGGGCAAGGACACAGANAAACAAACAAAAAAAAGCTAATTTGAGACAAGCAGTACTCTGCAGCATAAGCACCAACATAAAGAAAAGAGGAAATGAAATTGATTCCACAAAAATAGACATACAAAGCAGAAAAATTAAGCTGACAAATACAATAGCCTGTGGTATATTACTATGAGAGCTAAAAGCAAGATAACTGAACTCTTGTACACAAAAGATTCTGAAATACAGATGATGATAAGCACAACTTTTAAAAATATGTCAAAAGTTATATATAAACTTTATTAAATATAAAGCATTATCATGTATAAAGTCAAGAAAAAAAACATACAGAAAATTAAGCTTGTCAAAAATTTTCCACTTTTTTGTAGGAGCATAATGGTTTCTGGAAAGATGCTATTAAGAAAGGATTTTTCAAAACCAGAACTGGACCTAGCTGTCTCCTCATCTGTATAAAAGAGAATATAATCTGGTGATCACAAAACTCAGCTGGGCTGTATGATATGCACACTGAAACTCTATCAGCTTGGTTAGAGTGGGCTGGATCTTCTTTAAGAAGAGGAGAGAGGAGGCCTTTTATCCTGTTACAGACAAAAAAGAGATCTGAAATGTCAGTACTTTGAAGAATAGATAAAATGTTTGTTTCCCAGCTCAAAGAGCTTTTACACTTCTACAGCAAAAGAGCCTTTACTCACAACTCTTCCCTGGTGCTAAACAAAAGAGCACATGCACATATACACAAGAAAAATGCCCACAGAGATATCCAAACTTGCAGGAAACGGAATACAAACAAATTAAAGCAACAAGTCCCTGTGGTCCCATTTGGAAATACTGCACAGGAAATCCAAGTTGTAAGGTGAAACTATTCACTGACTAGGAATGCAAATAGAAATTAAATAGAAAACAGTTCAGTTGTAAGTTATTTTAAAATATTTAAGAATTTTCAAGAAGGCAGAAAGAAGACAACTTCATAATAAAACATTTGCTTTTCATTAGCATTTTTGTGAAGTTTGTAAAATCTCTAAAGAATGTCTTGCCTGAATATGAAGTCACATTTTGAATAATGTGTAAGTAAAAAGACATCTTCCCCTCCCTAAAAAACACTCAGATCCTGCACTATAGTCCAGTTTTTCTTCACTGTTCTTCTCTTTACTTTCTCTGGGGTATTCTACAATGGATTTGTCAGCAGCTCCAGCTCTCTTCTAAGAGACAACTCATTCTGCAAAAGGAATTATTTTCTTCTCTTCATTTATGCCAGGCATTTGAGTAAGATAAATCAGAAACTGCCAAAGATGAACCAGTACAAAGCCAAGACTACACCTGGAATTTTGCCAGCAAAAGTAGCATTGTTTCACAAAATTACCCCTAAGAAACATTACCATGTCACAGTATTATTATGTGCCCCTAGCTCCAAACATAAAAATGCCAATATTGGAAGAAACCACTCAGCCAGTGTGCTTTCTCTGTCTCTCAACAGATAAGCTCTGTGGTTTCTGTTGAGGGAGTGCACATACCCTTCCAGTGAGAGTCACCTCCAGATGTTTTCCATTTGTCCCCTCCTCCAACATCTGCTCTGTTGCTCAGACATGCTTGGCTGTCCCACATCTTGGGGAAAAAACTCAAGCCCTGCAAAGGCTTTTACCCTCAGAACCAGTCCTGAGCCCCTTTACTGCCAGAAAGCAGAGACAGCACCATGAGGCACTGAGGCCAGTTCAAAGGAGCTCTCCACAGAAAACTTCCCTCTGTCTGCTTAATTCTTTTTTTACTCAACTTGTCCACACCACACATAGTTCTGTGTATCTGTCATAATTCTCCTTGGTGGTCTTTTCCAGGCTTAAAAACCCTACTCTATTTGCTTTCTCCTTACAACACAGCTGTCCCATAATTGCCCTACTTGGGTTGTCTAGTTCCAGCAAATGCTTTCCCAGAAGGACTCCAGAGGGCACCTTGATAGGTTACCAAAGAGAGAGCAAAGAAAACAGTGACACCTTCTGTAAAGCCACACAAAGGAAGAAATATCCTTGACTCCCTCTGCTGTCACCACCTCAAGTCCTTCAAAGTGTCAAGGTAAAATCAGAGAAGGAGCAGGGCAGCATCCCTGTCACCTAGAAAAGCTGAGAACACACTAACAACATAACTGCTAGCTTCCTCTCCCAAACCCCTCTGGTAAACATCAGGGAAATAATTTGTACCAAGTAAAGATGGTAAAGTTTATATGCAATAGGTATAACAGGATTCAATGAGCAAGTAAAGACCCAACCCTCCTAACACTGGATATCTGTAGTTTGAATATATTGTGTTAGAGACAGAAAGTAATTTATTCTGCACTTGCATTCATGTTTAGATACAACTGTTTTGTATAGCCTTAGAATAAATACCACATTTTCCCTTACACTTGAAAGCAGATTTGTGTTTATTACCTGAAAAGATTGAAAGTCACTATGAATATTTGTAATATCCTTTGCTACTTCTTGAACATACTCTTCCTTAAAACCAACCAATTTTTTAAAGTTATATATAGTCAAAGATGAATGCAGAATAAGTTAGAAAACTCATTTTCTTAGAAGAAGCCTAAAGAAGAGTTCATATGTTCATATTAAAGCATAACATAACAGGACTTAGTAGTGGGGCAGAAAAATGATGGGGGGGAGATACCTATGCATGCATCAAAGCTTCACTTTAATAGGTAAAGAAAATAGGTATCAGGCTGAAGCAGCATTAAAGAGACTTCATAAGTATGGAAGAATTTTAATTTTCTCTCCCAAGTTTTTTATAACACACTTTTTTCTCCCAAAATAACTAAACTAAACCTGAAAGACCAGTTTACATACCTGCTGTGGCTGCAAGGGACAAAAAAATTTATGACATTATTTGTACATTGTCATGTTAATCACTTCTGCACTTCTTGTCAGCAATCAATCAAGGCTGCTAACATTCACCTGAGCAATAACCATTGTTTTCAACATGAAAAATTACTACCTTGTGCCCATTTTTCTTATTAAGTATCATTTCACAAATTAAGGCTTTGATTCTACAAGTATGGACATTTTTGACAAGTTTGTGTATTTCCCTGGGAGCCAGTGAGGCTCTCAGCACACAAAGCACAGAGCACTTCATGCTTTGCAAAAGCTTTACTATGAATTTAGGAACCAAATACTAAAATCTACTTCAGTTAATAATATGAATCCAACTGAGAAATATCTGGTAACTTGCTTATTAAAAGTTACTTAAAACGTTGACCCCATCTACACTACCAGAACAATAGGTTTTTGATATATGCTTTTGTGATCAAATTCAAGAGATTTATCAACCTATCTGAAAAGGGAGAAAAATAATAGACATAGAAGAAGTTTAAAGAGGGATAACAGAAAGCAGGGAAAGATTAATTTGAGGACTCTAATATTTAAGCCCTGCCCATATTTTCTTAGGTAATAAAAACCAAAACAGTAATCAATACTCATTTTCAAGTCAATCCAGAGAAAACAATAGGTTTATAGCTCACATTAATTCTAGAGAGAGCTTTATGATGTTTTCAGTGGCACAGCCCATTAATTAGAAATGTCAAAATGCACCTCAACATTGGTGCTTTGTTTTCAATTTGTCTCGGTTGTTAACTTTGGTCATTGAGATAAAAAAATCCAAAAAGAAACAGAAAAAAAAATTCTGGTTTAATGACCACAATTCACTAATCCATAGCTGATTTTTCATTATGTGTTTTGGGATTAATTTTTTAGTATTTTACACACTAATTAACTAGTTTGGGAGAAAACCCTCTCCAGGGGACCATTAATTAATTACAGACATATTGTTTATTAATTCATATTTTTCTTTTCCAAAACTGTGCAGCAAGAGTGAACATAATTTACTCCCTTCTCTTAAAAACTCAAATTAATAATAAATCTGTTTTACTGCGCACTTAATTCTGGCCCAGTTTTAAAGCATCCCCCACCTTGATCAAGCAGGACCCTAAGGGTATCATTTTCTAACATAATGAGCACAATCTTTTGAACTATTCTACTGAAGGAGTTTGGTGCTCTGGACAGAGCTTTGTGAACAAGTTTGCAAGATGCATGTCATTCTGCTATTACGAAATGCCAACAACTCCATACAAATGCAAGCTAATATAAGGCAGTTCATGTCTTAAAGGGCAAACTGAAAAAAAAAAAAAACAAGTAAAACAGTAAAATATGTTAACATGTGCCAGTCAGGCAGAAAAATGAAGTAAAGGTATGCCACTCTTTCAGAAATAGAGGTCATTCAGCTGTGCTTTGTTGGTGTTGACAGCAGCTTCATGCATAAGCAAAGAACTTATAAGTACCACAAAACCTTTTCAAGTTAAGAATACAGCCCTATTATCATCAACTCACGGATCCCTTCCTAAAAATCAAGCATTAGGCCCCGAAGTGTTAAGGCCAAAATTACAACCAGTTAAAGCCAAAATTACAGCCAGCTGTTGACAGCTGGTATGATGAAATGAGTAATTTGGCTAGACTCTGGTTCCACAGGTTCTTTTTTCATGGGATATTTCTTAGCACTAATGCCAATTCCAGAACTGGAAACACTTCAGGAACAAGTCCATAAGCAGAGCAATTCACCATAAGAAGCACTGAAAGGCCACACTTCAGATCAAGAATTGACAGGGTTCAACTGGCCTGCATTTGCTCCACACAACTCCATATGAAGTTAGAAACATATCTAAGGAATAAGTAACTGTGAAAACCAAGGAAAAATATCGCACACAGCAATGGTAAGCATGATGGGACACTCCCCCTTCCCCTAGGTTAATGCAGGAAGAACTGCATGTTAAAAAAAGTTATCTCCCATCTCATCCTACTGTCTAAACCCACTACTAATCAGAAAAAAGCTCCCCACTTTTCTCCAATGCTGTCCCTCTCCAGCATTCTTAGTGTCCTTTTACAAAAGAATACTCAAGACATGGTGCAGAATTCCCTTTATTTGACAAAGCTTATTTTTGGCTATGACATTTTTGGCATCAAATGTTTCCTCTTTCCAGAAAAATCAAACAGGAGCCCCAAAATTACTCCACATCTTCTTCGACGGAATAACTCCAGACAAAAGATGCTTTATTTCTGTTGGAAGCACATGGTTCTATTAAAGGTTCACAGATACAGGTGATTTCCATGTATAGGTTACTCCCTCAGAGCCTCTTGTTTTTGAAACTGACCTCATGTAAGAGCAGGGAGAAGAGAAGCTTAAGCACACATACTATACTTATTAATAAAAACAAACAGCACAAGAGCCCCTTTTTCTGTAATTCCTCATGCAAACAGTTGATAAGAGGCAAAGCTACAGATTCCTGTAAGAGGAAAAAAAATCAAACTGCAGCAATAAGCTGTGTTACTTGCTTTGGAGTACCAAGTGTTGGGATTTGGGGAGAGAAAGAAACAGAAGGACTTTTCCAGAGGTGTCTTTGGCAGATGAGCAATGGATAGGAAAGAGTTTCTAAAGGCAAACATTTTGTTACAGATGTTTCTAGAGAATCTTCCCATTTAAATGAAACAGTATCTCTTATAGTCTTTATAGCACTTGGACCTCGATTATTTGCAATGTACCATATGGAATCACATATGAGGCATATCACTTCTTACAGAAACAATCAGAATATTATAGGTGATCACATATGAAAAACTAACAATAAATCAATTGCATGTGACACAAGCAATGCAAAAGAAATCAATTGCATGTGACACAAGCTTCAAAAAATGCAGAAAGAAAGCAGCCTGTAAAAAAGTTCACAAGTCACAGAATGGTGGAGGTTGGAAGGCTCCTCTGCAGGTCATCTCATCCAACCCATCTGCTCAAGCAGGCCACCTAGATCACAGTGCACAGGAGGGGCAGGTTGTCCAGATGGCTTCTCCACAGATGGTAACTCCACAACCTTAATGGGAAAGGTTTCTGCTTGGTTTCTTTCTGCTTGGTCACTCTCACAGTAAAAATGTGTTTCCTGATGTTCAGAGGCTTTCAGTTCCCTGTCTCAGTTTATGCCCACTGCCTCCGGTCCTGTCACAGTGCACCACTGAGAAGAGCCTGACTTTGTCTTCTGTACTTCCTCCCACCAGGCATTCCTAACATCCCCCACTGCACCTTCTCTTCTCCAGGCTGAACAATCCCAATTCTCCAGAGAGATGCTCCAGTCCCTTAATCACTTCAGTGGCTCTTCTTCCTATCTCTCTCATACTGAGGAACCCAGAACTGAACTGTACTGCAGGTGTGGCCCCATCAGTGCAGACTGGAAGGGAGGGATCCCCTCCTCTCCCCCTGTGGGCAACACTCCTCCCAGTGCACCCCAGGATACCAGCAGCCACCTTTGCAGCAAGGGCACGTTGCAGCCTCACATCCAACCTCATGTCCACAAGGACCCCCAGGTTCTTCTCCACAAAGCTGGGCAGTTCCCAACAAAATAGGTTGTAATAAACAGGGTGGTCTGAACTCAGAGACTGAGTCTCTTTTTTAACTCCAGGCGAAATTCTGTTGTTCGACTACCCAGTTAAAGGTCATGGTGAGTGACACAGGGTTTATTCTGGATGCTGTTGTCTCTCACAGTGGCTCATACCATTAGTGACACACCACAAGTGCAAGTTGTGTGGTCCTGAGCCAAAATGGTGAGGTTGTGAATCATGACAGCTTAGTCTAACTTCTTCCTGATTAAGTATCTATTTGAAATCTTGAAGAAGGCTAAGAAGCAAACTCAGATTATAATTAATATATTCCAACTGAATATCTCCTATCCCATCTATGTTCTTTGGCACAAGGAAAAAGAATTACATTTTCCATTTTTTACCTTCCTCTCCAAGAGACCTTCTCTCTAACTTTTTTTTCATAAGCAATAGAAACTGAACAAGGAAAATAGCCACAGCATTCTTCCAAATCTTAACAGTAAAACAAACCCACTTCACAAAGGCTTCCAAGAGAAGGATCCACTCACAGTAGAACATCCAAAGTCTTGCATCACCACTGGACCCCAGGAGCCTCTTGAAATCACCTCCTCAGCAGTGAGTATTAAATACACTCATGAGCTCTGCTGAGTCCCAGGGGCATAGGTTCACATTGGTGTCCTCTCTGAAGCTTAACTGGCAATAACAAAATGAAACATCTCTTTGACCGTGAAAGTCTACATGATTTATGCCCCACCTGTGGATGAATGAAATAATTACTGCTGGGAATAAACCTACCAGAGCATCTCAGTTAGAACACAGTCAAAATTAACGCATAAGACAGAACTTTAAGAAAAAGTCTTGTCTTCCATGCAGTATTTGTTCAGATATGATAGCACTTTCTTTCTTTTTTTTTTTTTTACTCTTGAAGAAACATTCTATTGAATATCATACCCTTTTTGTTGTTGAATATCATCACAAATCTCATAGTTTGAGCCCATTGTCTACATGCCCATATAAAATGCATGACTAAGCATTGTCTCCACACTACTGAAAGAAACTTGTTCTTAAGATATAAAAAACATGTATGTAGTCTAATTCTAGTTGCTGCAAACTTACTTTCAAAGACATAAATATAATTTTCTTACTGATTTGAGCAGAGAATGTCCTGAAGTGCTACAGCATACCTTTCTGAAGGGCAAGCAAATTGGGCATTTCCCTTCATCTTCTCTGAGCTTCTGTCATGCTTTGATGATGGCAGGACAAATCACATTTAACTGAGACATACCAGAGCAATAGCTAAATAAATCAATGAAAACAAACAAACAAACAAACAACCACTTAAGTATTTCTCCAGATGCTGTCCTCTAGTTTCTGGAATTCTGTGCATCTCCAAGGTCATCAGGACATCCTGTTTGTATCTGGTCCCTCTCTGTGCATGAAGAGCTAAAATAAATCATCACTACTTTTTTGTTTCTTTTTTAAAACAAAAAAACATTTTTTTCCGTCCAAATCAAGCAAACCTGCAGTCATGAGAGACTTCCCACATCTAAACAAGCCAGGACATGGTAAGAATGATAATGAATTTGACAAATGGAACTGGCATCATTCTTTGCATGGATAAGCTAAAAACCCTTTTTCTGAACAAGCATGTTTTATAGCTTTAACTGTAAAACTGCACCAGTAATTGGCATCGATGAAGGAGAGCAGGTTGGAGATCATTTAATAAACCTGTCTGTTTAGAAGGCCAATAAATAAATGAAAGCCACCAAGCCACACTTTGCATGGTGTCTGCCAGTGTCTGCCAATGCCAGCAGCCTGCAGGTGCTCCTTCCTCTCCCTGCCCACTCTGCCTGGGACAGGAGCTCCCACCCTGGCTCTGCTTCCCTGCAGCCAACTCAGCAATTGGCAAGGACTTCAGCAGCATCCTTGTCACCACAGACATGGTAACAACACCAGCCTAAGAGCAGGACAAATAGCACAAAGTGAATGTATATAATCACACCGAGACTAAGCTATAAATGAAAACGGGCACAAACAGGAAAAAAAAAGAGTAAATATCAAAGACACATATCTGTGCCTAAGAGCTGACCAACAGCTATGGGCACTGTATTTGAACTATGATGCAGCTTTTGTGACCATACTGGTTAAAAGGAAATAATTAAAATGAAACCAGAAATCGTAATAAGAGGATAACTAATTACAAAAGATAAAGAAAAGGTGGACATATCGGTCCCATAGGGGGAAGGAACAGATGTGTGCATAGGTGTAGTTTTCAAAAAAAGAGAGAAGAAACCCCCAAACAAAACAACCAAACTCAATAAAAGAACCTGCAAAAAAGTAACAACTGAAGATTTTTTTTCTCTGTCAAAAAGCAACAATAACTGTTAATGGAGAGACGAAGATAAAAATAATTAATGATTAAGCTCTCTACGAACTTCAACACATTCTTCTAACAATACAGAAAGGAAAAATACTTAATCTGAGACAGTATTTAGGAAAATAACACAAGCCAAAATATGTATCCTCTGCACTACTTCTTACAACATACTTGGGAAAACATAAAGTCTTCCAGATCTCAAAGCTGAAGGGCATATCTGACCTGACCAATCACAGCAAGTGACCTCAGAAAAATTCCTTCAGAGCTGAATTTTCAAGACAGACGACAGAAGAGAAGTCCAGGAACAGTATGAGGCCAGCCTCAAGTACAGCTCCAGGATCACCATGCCTGAGTCTCAATGTGCATCTCAGTGGAGAAAAAGGATGGTAAAAGATCGATTAAAACAAAATGGAGCTGAATGCGATAGTGTACAATAATAATCTACTGGCAACAAGAAGTTTTCCCTAAAAGAAACAGGAAGATTCCTCAAACACCTATGTACGGAAGAACATCTTTTTGTATAAGTGAGCTATCAAAGAAGTTCATGAACAAGGAAGAGCCCTGCTGAGTACGTGGCAATAAGAAAAATATTGTAAATCACTGGATTTTCTGGTTTGGCACATCAGTGAATATCATCCAAAGCTAGTAGTGTTTTTATTTCTCAACACTGAAAGAGGTGAACACCTGGATTCTATAGAGAAACTTAATTCAAGTGAAACAACCTCAGAGGGCTCCAAACACAGTCAATTCCAGTTTTTACTTAGAACTGGTTATAAAACATTACGTGCTCTCTCAGAGGCCCTGCTTCCATCACTTATCATTAAATTTTCAGCAGCATTCACACTTATTTTTAGTTATTAAATTACTGCCAATATGTCATATTAAATAACTTGTAATATTCAAGTTTGAATTTTTAAACTTGATAAGGAGAATTTCTGTACCTGAAACGAACATATGTACTGTATGTTGAGTCAGGACCCTGACTCAACTGGCTTAGAAGTAGAAAAGTTTGCTGAAACGGGAAAAAGATAAATTCCAGAATATACAGAAAAAGAGCTGTAAGGCAATAACAATTTTTTTAAGCCTTAATATCATCAAAATTACATTTTTTTGTATACACTAAATCCATTTTTGTTTGAATAAGCTAGTCAGAGCCTGTAATCTCCTTTTACTTATCCCTTCCAACTAATTAAAGAGATGTCAATTGACTCAGAACTTTGATTACTGTGGATGGGATCCTGCAAATATATTGTTCTCAGTGATATTGTGACACACAGCAGATGAGGCAGCATACATGCAGAACTTCTCTGGAAAGCTAAACTGTAGACACAGATAATTTTCATTTAGATCCTTTCATGAGAAGAAGGTTTAGATATAGTCATATGTGTCTTTGTAGTGTGGCTTGGAAGAAAGAAAAAATGAACAAAAGCAATAATAGAGTCTAAGTATAAAGCAGATGGAAGAGACAGGAAGTGACACAATTATTTCTTGCCTCACAATCAGGAGATTGCCCACAAGGCCAAGAACAAGAAGCTATGGATCCCATATATAACATTTATAAGTCTGGTACTCTATTTAATCTATCAATAAATTACTATATCCTGTATGTCCCAAGAAAATAAACACCAGGATTTACATGTAGGCATACTTCATCAAAATAATAATAGCTTACATTCAGACTCCACATTTCTGGAATGCATAGCCCCTTCTCATCTGATGAGCAGAAACATCCCAAAATACACATGCACAAGTGAGAGAACTAGGCCTGGAAATTCATCTTCATTTCACAGTGTTCCTCTGACAGCTAAAACACTTGCCTGCAGATGACAACAGAGCTATATATGTCAGCATTTTGGCCAAATCCTCAAAAGTCCCTGCTGCAGACATGGATTCAGACCAAGTTCTGCTCCTTTGCTCCATCCATTTGCAAAGGAAAGTTAAGCAAAGGACACAGGCATATTAACTAGTAACATGAACCCTTCTTTCCTCCAGTTTCTACAGAGAAAAGGCAGAGAAGGAGGAGAGGAAGCAGGTTCATGCTTGACTTAACAACTTTTCTTACGTCATGAAAGATGTAAGAAGTAAAAGGATGAACTCTCACCAAACATGCCAGGGATAAGAACACAACTGAAGGAATCGATGGTTGGGACAAAAATTCAAACCACTGCCACTCAACAGATTTAAGGGATGCACCAAGATTAAAGCTCTTTCTCAACTACAAGAGAGGCTTCTCAAACTTTCATCTCCTAAAGAGAACGTCTATCCCCCAACATTAAGAACAATGCCTGTACTTAATGGGTAGAGTCACTGCCAAGTAAATCTCAAAACCTTCCACATGGTCTCAGGTTTTGCTTCAAAGCCTTGAAACTGACAAGACAAAGCAGCTATTTCATAGTCAGTTTTTCTTGGTGGCTTTCCTGCCACTTCTCAATTACATACCAGTTTGCATTGTGGTCACCTAGTCCTGGTCTCACATCTTCCAGGACTTGATTTATTTCCACATACAACATAGCACGGGTAAGTGACAGGAATCCCTGATCACCATATAAATATTAGTAATTCTCTGAAGAAACTATGCAAGGCTGCCCAAGAGTTGGACTTTTTTAAGCCACTAGAAGTTTCACAAACCAGCATTTTCACAGAACAATGCCACATCTGTCCCATAGAAGGCACATCTGTCCCACAGCTGATGCAACAAGAAGCTTTAGCAGAATAGCAGTATTTGCTCTCTTCCATTCATGCCCCTCATTCTCAGACTCACCTGAAACACAATTGCTAATAATATTATCAATCTAGAGGAAACTTATTCCCTTTAAGCAGATGAGAACAGATTTATAAGACCTGAAATGCTGACACTATTCTGCTACAAATGCATGCATCACATGCCAGTCCTAAGAACTAGCAACACAATTCAGATTCATATTTTGTTGGAATAGCCTCAGACACAGCAGCAGAGACCAGTAAATCCATTGGGCAAGCTGATGTCTAAGACATCTGCTGCTAGGGAACCACTGGACCAACACCAGATCTTCACCAGTGCAGGAGAACAGTACTGGGGAAAAGAAGAAATAGAATTGGGAGCAGTAGGAACCCAAACCATCTCCTGAGAAATCTCTGTAAGGTACAGGCTCATGAGACAACATCATCCCCACCCAACTTCCCTCCCAAAGGTGGCAGTCTGGAAAGATCTCTATCAGACCCTCTAACCTAAGAGGGTGGTCCTCCTGCAGGAGGCATCAGATTACATTATTGAGCCTTTACCTCCGCCTTTAACCCAAAAAAATGCCTGTGTCATGTGTCAAGTAACACTTCAAAAGCACCAACTTCCAATATGGAGCTTTTATCTTCTGCCTGGAATTGTTTCCTCTCATTTGTTTTGTGACAATACATCTGAACAGACACATTTTTCCATGCACTGGAACCATCTTTGTACACATTTGGCAAAGTAACCTAACCATCAGATGAAGTTTTTCTGACCCAGTTCCCTGGCATTACTTAGAAAATGCTTTGATACCTATACTTCTGGGGTTTTCTTTCCAAATTCGGTTTTAAGGGTTTTTATCTTTCTGTCATACAAGCACGTCTCTCTCAAGCTACTTACTAAAAATAAACCTGTAAAAAAATGCAGGAAAGTTATTAGTGTATTATGCACCTCCTGCATTATGGCATTCAAATGCCTCTTGTTCGTGCTTTACAAAGCTTTACTTTTTTCCAACTACACCCTTTCCTTTAACTGTTCAAATTCAAAATAATCTCTATGCAAAAGTTCTGGTTCTGAGATGTGAGTCCTTTATACCAAGACCTTTTTCATGCCAACATCCCACAGAGGGAGTAGCCTTTTTATTTGGGGTGAGAGACTGTGAGAGAGAGCACATTACAGAATCAAGAAGTAACTTGGCAGAACTCCCTCCCCTTTCACACACTTCCACTTCAAACACACAGAAGTTGTTCCATGAGTGAAATAAATGAAATCTGGCTTCCTCAGAGCTGGAGACTCTAAACGTACTAAGAAGTAGATGAGTATTAAGGATTTTGCTGAAGTCAGAGTGTTCATAACACCTCCAGCCACATTCTCACATACTCACAAGAACTTGCATTTCAGCTTTTCCATCATAGCAGATTCTTATCTCTATCCTCCAGCCAGCTCACATGCTTTTCCACCAAGCATCTCTAGGCATCTAGTGTCAGCCAGCTTCAAAGTTACTGGGTGAAGTCAGACAACATTATTCATGCAGCAGGCACAATCGCAGTATCCTAATTTCCTCAGAAAGATGGCCTTAAAAAAAAAGGCCTCTTGATATCACGAAAAATTAACACTAAAATACAGCCAAACAATAGCAATTAAACTCACTATAAGAAGCAATAATCAAAGCAATTCATGCTTATTTTGAGTCTGAAGATTATTTTCTTTTGATTTCATTGTGACATTGATATTAATTTATTTAGTGTGTACACTAAGGTGAAGGTCTTAAAACGTGATTTAAGTGCTCAGAGAAACCAACAACAGAAGGACAAGAACCAACAGCTTGCGACTGCTGACAATAATTTAGAAATAAATCATAATAGCAAGCAGCTAACCAAAGGAACAGGCTACCACCAGCCCTGAGATGAGTTTAGTCACAACATCAACACTGCCTGTTATCCCAACAAATATGCTACAATTCAGCTACTTGTTACTGGCCTTCATCACATTGTAATGAAAAAGAAAATGGTTCCATCATTGTAAGGCAGAGTGGACTTGTTACACCAATGGTCCAAATACATCAAAGCAATCCTGCATAGCTGGAAATTATTAATCTAAACTTTGACAAACTACTAAAGCACAAATAAAATGTTCACTCAAAGGAAACTTATTTGTTTTTAGACTGCTCTTTTCATGTAGTACTGCTCCTCAGAGGTGTTCATTTTCTATCATGATATCCAACATAGATAACCAGTGCTTTGCCTAAAACAACAAAACTGATGCTAACTGTGCCAGAACCTACACTCAGAGAGTGAAACTTAGGTTGCTTTGAAAGTGAGGGCAACTTACTTGGCGGGGGGAGGATGTGTTTGGTTGGTTTTTGTTTTGATGTGATGTTTTGCAGCGGAGGGGGGTGGATTGCAGTTTGCCATCTTCAGATAATAGATAAGATACATTTCAAGACACAATGAGAAGATGCCTTACTCACACAAATAACTTTGAAAACAGACAAGAACAGCCCCTCCCCCATGATAATTCGTGACAGAGGAAACCACTCCACAAACCACTGAAAACACCGAGAACCTTCCCACTGATTTCAGCACATACCAACACAGTCCTATGTTTCAGTTCCCACAATGTGACCAGTGTGAAAAAAAGGAACAGGCTAAAGGCTAAAAAAGAAAAAACAAAACCACACGATTACTGCTTTGAATGAAAGCCTATAGAAGAAGTGGTCTGTATCCACTCCTTTATTCACATGAGTCTCTGGAAGATGTCACAACATCTTAGGAAGGTGACCAGGCTACCACTAAATCCATTAAATGTATTAATTCAACACAGTGTTCTCATGGACCAAAGCAAAGGTTGGCATCATTTATAGAAAATTGTTTTTTTCATTCAAAATTTAATCAAAGCAATATAAGAGCAGAAATAAAAAAGTGAGGAATCTTACACTACTCCTTTACACTTCTGTTGTGCTCTGACCTTATGGAAAGGACTAAATAAACCAGTAAGATCCCTGAAACAATTCTACAAATAAAAATATTTTCTGACACACAACTTATTCACAGGATTCACTGCTCATTATTCTTTCCATCCTAATTTACTGGAGAGATTAATTTCATAACCCACAGAAAGCAATTATGTGGTACACTTGCCTGTCATGTCTGACATCTCAATTTTCAGTAGTTTCTCTTCAAAAGACAGACAACTTCCTGCACTGTCGTGCATTTTTCAGCTACTGCAAACAACTAAAGCAGATAGGATTAAGAGCCACTGAACTGCTCAATTTATTCCCCTCGGTGCCTGAGAGACAAACAAGCAAGCACTTCATGTAGCACCTACAAGGCACAGAATAAGGTGACAACCTACTAGGCTGCAAATGAAGAACTTGCAGCTTTAGAAGGGTCATCTTCCTCTCCGTGCCACTTTCTCTCCTCCATCTGAGATTTCAGTCCCTGCTGGCCAACTTCTGCTCCTGGTGTTCTGGTCACAACCTGAAAGGCTCCTCCTCCTCTACCTGTCGAGAGCGCAAAGACCCTCCAGAAGTTCATTGCTACTTGCTCATTGACAGCTTCACAGGTCAACCTCCCCCCAGGAAAGGGGAAACACACGTTGAGAAGAGATACACAGCAGCTGTCAGCAACATAAAAGAGTATCTTTGCACTAACCATACAAGGAGAATGTGCTGCTTATTAAGTGAAATTTCTATTTCAATAGTTGACTATTTATTTTTGTAATAGGAGACTCAAAGCTGTTATCTTCGGACAGCTTGGAAAACTACTTCCTCTCTCTGCTTCTTATCTGATATTCCCATCTGATATCCCCACTTATTGTCATCTCAACTTTTTTCATAACTGTTTCCCTGCTATATCAATACTACATATACAAGCCAGAAGACTAGACCACTTGTTTTTTTAGTATCATAGTATGGTCTTACTAGTGTTTTCCAGGGTGGCCTTCTAAAACCAATATATGCACCCTCTCCTCTGCTCACAGATACTGTCTTCCTTAGGAGTCATTAAATCAGGTACATTATTGTTATCAATGTCTGATTCATCTTCTGATTTGAAGGATGTTTGAAAAGAAAGGAATTAAGCGGTACAGCTCATTCTCTGATTCACACTTTAGGCCACAAAATCGCCAAGAACTGCAGAGAATTTGAAGAGATAATAAGGACAACATAAAATCTCAACACATTTTTCTTTCTTCTAAGAAATGACACCTAAAACTATGGAGCCAATTGATGTGTATGTCACATCAAGCTCTTCCCCATTTACAGGAAATGGAAGAAAATTCTTTTGTACCCTTCCCACCCTTACTGCCTCTTCAGTAGCTCATATCAACAATCTGTCAGATTCCATTAAAAACGTATTTGAAAGATTATTTTTCCCCCAACCAGCTTAAATTTAAATAAAAATTTTCTCAAGTTGTCTCTTGTTAAAGCAGAAAACAAGGTTTAAAGAAAAAAAATGCAACCTGCAGATAAACAACCCCAGGGCAGGGGGGGGACAGAAGAACTGCCATCTTCATATGACTATGCTTTTCAATAGATTCTTTCAAATTCTGAGTATTAGTACTTACTGAGAAGGTCAGCACAGATATACCACTGCAGCCTTCAGAACAAAGTACTGAACAGAAACAGACCAGATTTGTAAAACAAGGATCCAGTGTTTATTAACCGTGTATCTGCACATACTCCCACAGGTGTAACTTTTAGGGAGGAATCAAGTTCTATCAGTGTTACAAGAGAAATAAAATAGTCAGGACCACTGCATGATGCAACAGAGCTCCCAAAAAGAGAGCCCAACCCATGACCTTCACTCCAGACCTGAGAGGGGTCAAGGTGAGTTACAGCTTTTGCAATGCCTGTCAGAAAATCACAAAACATTTATATTGTTACTGCTGTATTTGAGCATCAGTGTGATCTGTTTAGAAAGAGAGGAAGTCTGATTTGATCCAGAATCCAGGACATTACATCATTATTTATTTATTCTAGAATCTGGCATTACACAACAGCTATCTCACTCTATTCAGCCAAGAATTTAAGCTTAGAGCAGGCAATGAAGAAGAAATGCCAGAAGCGTAACATCAACACATGAAAACACTTCAATTTGCTTCCAGCTATGGTGGCAGAGGGAAGCACAAGGCAAGCATTGACTACAACAGGACCAGTCATCACACCAAGGCCTGCACCTCTTCCTGCACAGCCTTGCTCTGTGGGACAACTTGCACTGACCTGGAACTCGCCAGCACAAATCGTGAGCAGCATATTTTACAAATTAACATGCAAATCATATCACAATCGGTCAAGACCCCAAACTGACTAGACTGAATAACCAAGTATCAGTTTTACCAACAGACTAGATGCTGGTTTTGTGCTGTTGGGTTGGGGTTTTTTTTAATTTCATAATAAGCATCTCTCTCGGTTGACATATTCAGCAAGAAGGCAATGTAGCAGCACTTCACACTAAGTGTTCTCTCAGGAGTGGTGTTTTTTCCCTGCCTGTTACAGTACAGGCCTACAGTTACAGGAATTATCGTGGACAAAGTTCTATAAAGTATTTTCCCTGCATGCAACCTTTCTCAGCATTGAACAGTTTTAACTGAACACCTCTCTTAAGACATTCAGTTTTATCATATTAAAAAAAATACCCCTAAGCATTCCATTCAGACCCTTTGACTAACAAATTCTTCCGGTAGTCATTTAGAAAATGAAAATACGCTTGAGCAATATGAATGTATTAATACACACACACATCACAACACTACTCTCTGTGGGTTTCTTTTAGCACCACTGAGAAATGATAAAGGCATACCTGGACTGTGTAAGGTACAAAGATATTTAACCTACCTCATCAAAGCTGCTATCTTCCTTCTTCAAGGCTTTAAAATAAAAAGAAAAAAAAAATATTATCTATACTGCATTTCAATGAACACAAACCACCAGAAAAGAAAAAAAAAACCAAAACAGAGCATCATTTTCTTGTTATAATAGGAAAGAGCAGGCTGGCATGAATAAGAATTTCATACTCAAAACCTGAATCTGTAAATGGAATGCAGAACTGCACAGAGAGTTTCCAAGAAAGTGAATTTACATATTTATGAAAAATATCCTCTCAGGTTAAAGAAAATAAGAGTTTGTAAGGGTGGGTTTGGGTTTTTTTATTTTAATTCCTAGTGAGTGTGAAAACCCTTTATGGAGAGCTTGACTGAACTTCAAAAATGAAAAGTGTAACAAACACCTAACCATGTATTCAGTTCGTCAAGTACTAACTCCTTATGAAATAGTATGCATTGTAGAATGCTTTTTTCCTTTTTCTCTTTTTCTTTTATAGTTTTTAATATGACTTACACTAAAGCAGAAGATATTTCTTTCTTACACTCTTAAAAATCAATTAATCAACAAACAAAGAGAAAAACAGGGCAGAAAATATGTAAATTAAGAAAATGAAGACACATACAGTTCTGCAGTTGTAGCAAAGATTAAGCTGATGAAAAGTTTTCCTTTAGCACACTGGACATCTTTATCGAAACGTGAAGAAAATTAATTTCTCCAAATCTGAACAGCACTGTGCCAGTCTGAAGGTATGAGACTGGATCCTTTTCTCAACCAGACCCACCAGGGACTGCACTCCGTGTGCTGCATGCCGTGACCTGAAAGTGCTCTTTGTTTCTCTCTCTTGAAGAGCTAAAATTAGATAAACCATGGCACTGGTGATTGCACTGTTTCAGTTTAAATCACAAAGGTTTTCAGTTTGAGGGAGGTCCTCTGAACAACCATGCAGCTCGTGCAGTGCTACCCCAAAAGGGTCCCTCTTCATCACTTAGGCAATGTTTCTTACACTCCTGCATATTTCTGCAGGAGATAAATATTTAAGCACCAAGCATGGTGTAAGATCCAGACTCCAGTAGCTCTTACTCTCTTTTAGATGCTCCTTCTGCCTTCAAATCACTAGTAATTTCTAAACCTCTTCCAAATCCTGTCTTCAGGAGCAACTGTGCTATCAGCTTCAAAAAGAAAAATAACAACCAAAAAATCCAACAAAACAAACAAAACAAACAAAAAAATAGAAAAAAAAAAGAAAAACAGAAAAAAACAAACAGAAAAACCAACACCCCTAAAAACCCAATAAACATATTAAAAAAAATCCACCAAAACCCCACAACAACAAAAACCAAACCAACAAAAACAAAAAACCAAAATAAAAACAAACAAAAAAACCCCAACAAAACACAATGAAAAAAACAAAACAAAAACAACACCAAAACTCTGTATCAGAGGTGGTACAGAGGCAGTACCACCTGAGCAAACAGTGCTGCACCTCCAGAACCTCCACCATGGGCAGCAAGGCACAAATCTCAGTTATCTTTGTACAGAAAAGCAGGGAAGCTCCAGCCTTCCTTTGCTTTTAAACTCCCATTTCTTTAGTACTTGAAACATGACTTCCCTCAAATCTTTGCAGATCACTGCTTTACAGTTACTCATCTAGATTTCATGCTCAGTGATAAAAACAATGAAACAAACCTTGGTATTTTGCTGAGTAGATCTGAGGCACACACTGTACATTTTGATAGCTAAATATATTTTTATGGTTTTGAAGGGGGATCAAAACATTTTCAGACTGCCAAACCCAAGTACTCAGAACTATGAGTGAGGAAAAGAGAAGGAAAGAGAAGGAAAGAGAGAGAAGGAAAACTCTCAACCATGTTTAAGAACATGCTTTTAATCTTCTCAATTACCATTCAGGTCACAATGACATACAAGCTATAAATTAGTAAATGAAACACCTAGGCCGTGCTGACAAGCTTTTCTCCCTTACCAAAACACAATATTTTCACGTGACCAGAACACTACAGGAATAGCCAAACATATAGCTAAACAAAATGCACAGTCTGATAGAACAAGAAGAAATGGGAACCTGTGGTCCATTGCATAGATTTGGCTTGTCTTTAGCTTCTACCTTTGACTATAAGAGAGCTCTTAAGAATCACCAAAAGAATATGAGAGTCCTGGCCACCCATTTAATGAGATTCTGTTTAATAATGATATCAGTTCATTACATAGTATCTCCAAAATAAGACATCAAAGCAGCATATTTTATAGAACAAACTATATTATAAATATCTTATTCTCCTCTATGCAATCCTTTCCTTTTTAAACAGTTAAAAAAAAAGTTCTGATGAACTTAAAAAAAGAAGAAACTGTTTACAAATGAACTTCTCATTATCTCAGGTATGTGAGCTATGTGGATGTACATCAGAGGAGATTAGTGGAGATAACCTTTGTATCAGTGAGGAGCTAGTAACAAAGCCCAGGGATGTTCAGAAGGGCCATGGACTGCTTGGAGCACACTGTGATCAATCTCAGCAAGGTTTTCTTTTTCTTTCATTCTTTCTTCCCTTCCTCCTTCCTTCCTTTGTAACCTGGTGTTAGTTTTTGACTAAAATAATTGCATAAGAAAACAGAAGTTAAACGGCATGAGCTGAAGAGATCTCACATATGATTCTGGTACTATATGAACTTCAATAAATGCATAGCTAAGAACTCCTCACATAACTAAAAGATGGCTATTAATTTTATTAAATTATTCATATTAATTCAATTACATAATTATCAAAGTGCAAAACTAAGAACGAAACCTAATAAAGGTTTAAATGCTAAATTAAATAGTGAGTCAACTGAATCTCTAGAAGTTGGTTAACATACAGTTATGGTGTGTTCATTTAGATGGTCAACACAGTCTGTAAGCAAGGAAATAATTTTTTTTAAACTAATATGGATGTTCGTATAAAAATTGACAGGCTGGCAGAAACTTTTGGATGAGAAGAATTATGTATATTTTTCAGATTCTTAGCAATTTAAGTTCTTTATTATGAGATAACTTTTAAGAGGAACACTCCTTGAAACACCAGAAAATTTCTGCCAGGAGAAAGAGTACCTAAGTTGCAAAGATAGTTTATTTCTCTGGAACTGGAAGCATGTCATTTCTGCAGCAAAGAGCCACCCTGTAGCACCACAGGCCACACACATTTCCTCCAGCACACCACAGTGCTGCATCATCCTCTGCCAGATTTGCACATAATGGCACAAAGCAAATGCTCAGGAAAAGGCTCACTGAATGGCCAATCTCACACATCACATTTTTCAACTCAGCAAAATAAACATTTTCAGTACTAGAAACTCTAGTTTCTTGGAGTTTTTCTTGGAAACTCCAAGAGTTCCAGGACTGAGCACAGTTTTGCACAATGAGCCAGATCTTCCTCACCCTCTTCCAGGAGAGGCAGTGGCTGCAAAGCATTAGTTCACAGTTAAGAAAATGGGTCAAGTCTACTTGAGGCTGCTGTTAGTACCCTTCGGGCCTCTGTGTGCCCCAGGAATAACTACACTGCTTTTGTCTAGAGGTGGTGGGGAAATAGCTTCAAACATTACCTAACATACTTCTGAGCATTGCAAAAAAAAAAAATCTTATAGATTAATTGCAGATATAACTTCTCAAATTGAGAGAATTATTTGGTGGGGAGAAGAGGGTCTGACAGGCAGTTCATTGAGTGTTAACCTGCAAGCTCTAACAAAAAAAGGCTCACTGCCAATGACAATCAGGATACATTTCCATCACTCTTATCCAAGAGGCTAATACAAACTCAGGTATCAAAATCTGGTTTCTAAGTTTGGGGTCTTGCAGTATTGAGAGAATTGCATTTGGTAGATGGAATACTGCCAACACTGGGGGAAGGTGAACAGTGCTTTATCATTTCAAGAATCTTCATCAGATCTTCCCTACTACAATACATGAAGGTTTGATTTTGATGACTAATTATTTGACTCAAAAACCATAGTACTCTCACATTATCTATATGACTATGCTCATGATAACATGTCATGTACTTAAACCTATGAAAACACAGCAGAACAGAAAAAGTTAATATATCATCACTGATTTATAGAATCACAGAATGGTTTGGGATGGAAGAGACCTTAAACATCATCCCAACCCCCCTGTTAAGGGAAGAGACAACTTCCACTAGACCAAATTGCTCAAAGCCCCATCCAATCTGGCCCTTGCCACTGTCAGAAATTTATTATTTATAATAAATCACAACTGAACAGATGACTGACAAAATTATAGATTAAATACATATTAAATTTGTAATTTGCTAACCATTCCAAGCAACCAGCTCTTACAAAAAGAGCTTTAAAAATACCCAGAAAGACTTTTTCCAATGAGGTTTTGGTTTTCCCTCCTTCACTTCAATATAAGAGTTAAGTACAGCACATGTTTTAACCAAGGATTTCCTGGTATGCAAGTTTAGAGTTTCTTTGCTTGGGCTTATCTGTGGCTCTGGTATCAGGGAGTGGACTATGTCCCAACCTCATATGGATAAATTAGAAGTTTTTCTGCTCAAAGTGCAGTTACTGGAATAATGATCAATATATTTGAGCATCTGAAGATTGAACAAACTTGCTGGTAGCAGCTGTGCTCTCATCACAAAACAACCAGCAGCAAGCAAACAGACAAACCACATACCAAACCACACTCCTCCACTTCTGCGTGCATGCACATGGAACCCGAGGAGCTTTTAGACATAAAAATCCATGTATCTAAAACCAGGCCAGAGCTCCCAAGGAAACTAAAAGCTCGTTTAATTTGTGCAAAATGACAAAAAGAGATGATCACCCAACCGAGCCAACTAAAACATGCAGAAATTACCAGCCAGAGGGGCCTTGATCCCTAAAAGGCATTAACAGGACTGTCACTGTTACAACAAAGCAGCATCCTCATTCAAAACATTTTCTTTGTTAATGACTTCCACCATTAGTAAAACCCTTTCACAGCTCTGTGGAAGAGTGTCTCTCTGTTCATACATGCACAGAGACATAGAACAGACCAAGCACCTGACTGCTTTGGTTTTTACTTCTAATCAAAGATAGTTAAGTGCATTTTACAAGTTTAAGACTGATGATAGGTGAAAGCTGTTTTCATGTGGGGACAGAGATTTGTAACTCTGTGACTTGGTATTTGTTTCACAACTGTAACTTTGCATTTACCCTTGAAACTCTTCTGGTTTACAAGTAAGAATGAGTTTTTCTCAATTTTTTCTTCCCAGAGCAGGACAATAAAAAATACCTGTTTAAAAAAATACGTTTAAAAGCTTGCAGTCCTTCAAAGCTAAAGGTGGTACATTGAATGCATACACAGCATGTGAAAAATGAAAATGCCCAAGTATGCAGCACATCTCCTGGGTAGGGTTATTGGGGGAAAACCAAATGCCACAGTTCCTGGCTGTGGCACAGGCACTCCACATCCTCTCACTGGGACAAAGCAGCTCTGAGAGTTGACCCACGTCTGCCAGCCAGACTGGCTGTCAGGGAAGACATCCCAATGGGACGAGGCTTGGGTAAGGACTGTGGAAGGTCTGCAAGGACAGGGGCTGCTGCATCTGCTCTCGTGTGTCACAGCACTACCTCCAGCTGCTCTGCCCCACCAGCTCGGGGATACCTCACACCTCCCTGAGGTACCTTCTCTCCCTGCTCAGCTGCGTGTTGATGATGTTAGTAGGAATTAATGCTTTAAACAGTGAATTAAGCAGTACAGTGTGCCAAGGACTGAGAAACACCAGTCCGAGCAGACCGGAACTCTTTCACATTGTTCTCAATAGCAAATTCAACTGCAAAATAAACTGGTGGCAAAACCAAACACGGTGTGGTGACACTGGGAGCTAACACCCGTGGCAGTGGCGTTCAGACGATGCTGCCTCAGGATGCTTTATGTCAGTGACAGAGCGGCAAGACTTCCCAGTAGATGACAGATAGACTTCTTTTGTCTGGCACCCTGAATCACTGGGCCGCTGTTACCTGCTTCAGCATCTCACACCTCAACTAAAAACAACCTGAAGCCTGTACGAAAAAATAAATTACCAGACCTGCAACGAAATGAAAATAACCCGCTGCTTTCTGTCGAGGTTTCTCTTTGGCAATGGGGGCACGTGAGCCAACTATCATTTACAGTTTGTTCTTCCCAGCCGATTTTGGGCTAACTCCATCACAGACCCATGCAGCACTACTGGGGCTTCCTGAGTCGTTTATTTCCCGAGCTTTCTTCCCAAAAAACGTTTTTCGGGGACGGCGTCGGCGCGGGCGTTTCCAGCCTGGCAGCGCTGC
>VZTN01033433.1:4541-32246 GCA_013400515.1 Erpornis zantholeuca | reverse complement strand
GCGGCTGACCCAGGGCTAGGCGGGGGAAGGAGGCACCCCCGGACTGAGGCCGGGGCGAGCGGCGGGGGCGGGACGCTGGCCCCGCTGCTGCGGTGGGGCCGCTGGGGAAAGGGCTCCTCGCTCGCCCGAGGCACCCGGGCCGTCAAGTGGAAACTTGGGGTCCTCTCTGCGTGCGTCTTCAGGCACAGCCAGATAATGTGCCTTAGCCTGCGACGTAATGAGTGCTGGGAGCTTTTGATCTCGTTAACTCAATTGAACCAACGTTATTGAAACATAAATCAGTTTAGCCCATCAAAATGGATGGTCATGTCTAGTATAAAGTAGGTACTTTTCGAGAACAATACGTTAGGTAAGATTTTAAAGCCCAGGTTTTTGTGGTTCAAATTGTATTTTAATGCATGTTATCTGGTTAAAATGAACTTGGGTTTTAATGAGGCTAGCTAACACAATTTACTGGGATTAGACAGTGTCTGAGCTCAGTTTTAGAAGCACATTTGTCTAGACAAATGTTTAGGTGAGTTGGGTTCAAGCCATCTGCAACTCTGTGCTCTGGGATTGGGACTGAACCTTTCTATTACAATGCAGCAGGGATGGACAGTATGCAGCATCTTGAGGTGGAAATCTATTGCAATAATCTGTTTCAATCTACTGTATGTAGGCTATGCATGTATCTCTTGTGGCATACAAGATAAAGGATCTTGTCCTGCCACAGAGCAGTACAGTAACATCAGTAAAATGTTACACCTATGCATAACCCCTGAATGTACAGACAGATTGATAAAAAGATTTTCAGAAGTGTGAATTCTTTCGACCCTGCTAGCATCTTTGAAACAGGAGCTAAAATGGCATTTTCAGTGTTGGCTCTGTCATGTTATGGGAGGAAATTGAGAAAGGCTGGAAACTGGAATGTTGCGGAGAGCGGTGCAGGGAAAAGGAGGAAAAATAAAAATTAAGAAGAAACAGACAAGGGCACTAGAAGGAAAAAGGGAGGAGGGACACAAGAACTTAAGGATGTTTAACTCAATCACTTAAAAAAAAACACATTTAAGTCCTTAATAATAGCTGGCGGTTTGATTTTTGTCTGAATCTGACATTACTACCCCTGTTCTGAGTGGAGAGAAAAATGCCATCATCATAAATAAAATATTCTGGTCCAGGAACTGAAACTGAGTTTAGCATGTGAGCCCTTTGCATTTTCTGTGTGCACCATTCACTACAGGTAGCTCTGCTGTTTGGCTGAGACATGTACCAACACTGGTATAATTCAGTCGGTGACTTGCTTTCAGCAATTAGGGATATCATTTCTGAAAGCTTCTCAGGAACCTGTAATTAACCATGCTTAATTTATAGATGCTGTCTTACCTAGTGAATTAGCCTAGATCCTAGCACCTAGTGAATTTGGAACAATATTCCCTTTTTTTCCCCCTATTTCTAAGTAAATTATCACTTCATCGCTTGTGAAGGACAGGCCTCTGCCAGGCTACTGCAGTGGGTTCAGCTTTCTTTCACAGACAAACAAGCAACCCAAAATTTCTAAGAAGCATCTGGCTTTGCAGCTGCTTGGGAATGATCTACAAGCACACGTCAGGGTCTTTTAAATCAATGGAAATTTTGGCTAAATTAGACACCAGTGTGGTGCCAAGTGAGAGAAACCCAGGTCTTATCTTCTGAAAATTGTACAACCTCAGGATGCAGAGATGTTACACAGACTGTCTCCACCAGAGGAAGGATAAGCTTCCAGCTGTGCACAGATTCTCCAACTGCACCCTGCAATTTGTGTCATTCTTCCCACCGTGATCTTTATTTGGCAAAAATATTTCTGTGAAAGTCCTTCTTTGTTCTCTTCCCAACCCAAATCTCTTCTGTATCCAAGGGCAGTAGTATTGAAAATTCATTGAATTCAGGAATGTGGAATCACTTTTGTAGCTTTGATCAAGCTCACAGGCTGGTGGTTCTAATTTCTCATCTCTGTATTTCCACCACCCATCTCAGGAAACCAGTAAAGCAGAAACATGCAATTAGCAAACCACAGAGATAGCAGCTACTCTGATGATGACGGTTTGCTTCCTTGTAGGGACAGGGTTTCAACTTTAAGTCTTGCAATTTGTGGCATAAAAAAATTAACATGAAAAACATGCAAAATTACACTGTTGTTTGCTGCCTTCTTCCACAAGCCTTTACCAAGTTAAAGCATGTTTACATTTAATGGGACATCTGTTTTATAAAAAGCCAGGCACATTATTTACAGCACCTTTTCTTACATCGACTCTCCAAAGAAAGACCCTAAACAAAAACTGCTTGCAGTTACTTTATGACCCAAGCATCTCCTTGCCTGGCTTTGGTAAGAATTCACTACAAATCCTGGCCTCTGATGCTGACACTGAGTCATGCTGAATCACTCTGCAAATATAAGTATTATCAAGTGCAGAAAAAATAGTTGCCAAGATATCCCTTGCAAGCTGGACAAGAGGAAACCTTTGCCTCAGTGCATCACGCAAGCCAGGAGCCTCATGGTTTCAGTGTTTCACACACTGCAGTGTGGGTTATTTCCGAAGAAGGGGAGAGAGCAGGGCTGGCAGTTTGGTCATTATTGTGTAAAAGAACATATTGTTTGGAGCTCCAAGCAGCGTGGTCATGGGCCTGGAGCACGGGGTGTGCCAGCAGCCTCCTTGCCGCAGACGGAGCAGCCGCGGCTGCGCTATCCATTACTTACAGGGTAAGATGAAACGACAGAAAAATAAATCCGTGATGCATGGTGCAGATGGTGGCTCAGGGTGTAACACCGATCTGTGCACTCTCCAGATCTCAGGGCACTTGCTGTTGATTTTATGGGGTAATTTTATGTGGTCTGAGCTCTCTCTAAAGCCCAGTGTTTGTCGTGTGTCCCCCCACCCCACCCCCAGCCCTGTAACACCTCTCCTTAGGGGCTCTTGAAAGGCAGTGTACTTAAGTTTCATTCCTGGGCCAAGTGTTTGAATTTCAGAAACTTTAGGAGCACATAAACAAGCAGTGTGTGTTTGTGGAAGAGGTAGTTAGTGCCGTTGATTTGGAGTGTTATGTGGGCAGAGTAAGTCCTTGCGTGAAGTGGTCAGCTGGAGGAAGGCAGTAAAGCTCTCTAGGGAGATGGAATAGTCAGTGTGACTTCTCTGGGGACAGCACTGTCTTGTCAGGTCTTCTGCTGCCCATATAAAGTAGATTTTCATAAATCTCCCTGGCTGGAGACCTTCTCCATTAGGCCAGTCTGCTCACCTTGAAAAGATCTCTCTGCTGCAGCGTCTGGGACCTGAGTGCTTGGAGCTGTGCTGCTTGTTAACACACAGCAGTCCTTTCGTGACCCTGCAGTGATGAAGATGGATGTAAAGTCACATAACATGCCCCCCCTCCTCTTCCCCCCTCTCCCCTCCCCCAATCTCACTTTCACTTGTCCTCTAATAACACTCAATCCAAGATGACTATTATCTGAAGAGAAAGCCAGGCTCTGCTAACACAAATGGTGCCGTATCCTTAGGGACACGACCTTTAAGCTCTGCTAGCAAAATGCATTAGTGACAAAAATTAAACTTGGGCAGTAGCAAGACAGTACCTGTGTAATCCACATCGACATCATAACTTGTTCCCCCAAAAAGTTCTCAGAGCTGATGTATTTTATGTTGTTTTATTGGTGATTGCCATTAAATCCCAGTTTTTACCAAGCCATGGAAATTTTCCCCGTGTTGATATTGCATGCATCCCTGCTGATGAACAGAGGGCAAACAGGCCCAGGTATTGCCTCTCCAGCCCAGCTGCTGTTGCCAAAGCCTGTCCTGTGGGGTAAGAAGGGATGAGTTAAGGTTCACACACATGGTTCCAAAGGCACAACAGGAAGAAAGTGTTTTCCCTGCTGCTTTGTATCCGACTGCTGGTTAGAGGTGACCTGCTGAGCCACCCGTGGTTTTACACCTCTAGTACCCTCTCGTGGTCACTTTATTTCGTGTATTAACATATGGGGTCATCTTTTTTCTGTCTCATTCTTACTTTACACCATCACATCAGGGGTAAAATGGCTGCAAGTGAAACACAACATTTAACCTTGATGTGTGTAGTTCCTGTCCCTGTTAGGCAGCTTCCTTGTGGTGTTTGTGAGCAGTTAATTTCCCACGAAGGTATGGATTCTTTTTGGTTTGGCCATGACACAAAGTTGTGGGTTAACTCCTGTAGGCAGCTGAGTGCTGCATATCTGCTTACTCACATCCACAGAACAAAAAAGTAAGACCAAACACAAGAAAACGCATGGGTTGATAATTTTATAAGCAAAGAAGTGCTTATAAATAATTGCTTATAGATAAGCGATGCTAAGGCAATCCCTTGCCACCTCTTCTAGGCAGAGAGATGCCCAGCCTGCTCCTGAGGCAGAAGATATTTTAGGCCTACCTAAACTCCACTCCTCTCCACTGTTTTGCTGAACAGGTTGTATGGCATGGAATATCACTTTGGACAGTTTGGGTTGTATCTGCTTGTATCCCCTCCCCACCTCTTGTGCACCCCATGTCTATTCACTGGTTGGGCGGCAGGGGAAACAGAGGCAGCCTTGATGCTGTACAAACACTGCCCATCAATAGGGAAAAGAGTCTATATAGCAGCATTGTTTTGGTCACAAATCCAAAACACAGTGTTGTACGAGCTGCCATGAAGAGATTTAACTCCATCCCGGCCAGACCTTGTGCCCACAGATGGAGGAAAATCACACTGAGGATACAGCATGCAGAGAAAAAAAACCATGAATGACAATGTATCAGAAACCTACCTGCTTCAAACTAACAAAATAGCATAATTATTAATTATGAACCTAAATCTTTTGCAATATATGCTTCTGTATAAATTGTGTCATGTCAGAGATTCTGCTGGGCAAATACAGGTACGTTAGACTTGCAGGAATAAGCTGAGGTGCTTTCCAGTTTAAAATCACCTGGCTACCTAGCAACGTAGTATCGATGCTGGATGTCATTTCTGTGAAATAAGTGGAAGCACCTTTGAATGAGCTCATTTTCTTATGCCATCTTGATAAAGTCTAGTAAAAGCGAAAGTGGGATTTAATAGGCAATGGCCTCAATCATTGTGATTTTAGATCCCAATGTTTTGAAGTCACCAAAATATTCAACAAATACTGATGATGAAAATCATGCAAAATGAAACAGCAGGAGGGCTGAGGTTGATCCACTTAGATCCACTCAAAAACGTATGTGAATCATGTCATTTTATCATAAACATTGAATAAAGGGTGTTTACTGTAACAGCAAAAGTTTTCTTCACAGCAAAATCTCATCAGCACGGTAGCATTATTTGTGCAACTCAGAGGTCTGTGCCTCTACACATACAAAGCCCAACTGATCTGGGCTGGGAAAACATAACTGACATACACAGCCTGGGGAAATTTCTCATGGGCAAGGGTCCTCTTGTAGGTAACCCATGATCTTGAAAACACATAGGCACAAAAAGCCAGTTGATTCTAGGTGTGAATATTTAAGCACTACATGTAAAATTAAAAACCCATATACTAATATCTCTTGGAAACCATCTGGAAATAGTAACCTTACTTTATTTCTAAGATATCCCAACTTGTTCTTGCTCTGGTTTTGGATTTGTTTTCCCCATTTCTTAAGTAGTTAAATCATTTGCAATGGCTATTAGAGAAGCATGCTATAGAAACAGCTGGAGTTCTTTTACTCACATTTGTCTGTACCCTGCTTGAATCTGTAGGACAGAGTATAATGGGAATGTTATCTCCCTATGGAGAGAGAAACTCTCCCTCAAAAATAATACAAAATATTTGCAAGGATTACACATGCAAGACTGCTTTGTCAAAATGGAAATCTGCCCTCTTAACATGAAAACCTAGATGGACTTCAGGCATGCAGGAAAACATTGCTTGTTCTTTCTGCTCAGTTCTATCCCATAATCAGCATCTAAGCCAGTTAAAAACAGTCCAGCCCACATGGTAGTTTGCTGAGGGAAGGTTTCAGAAACTTACAGATTTATTTAGTTCCCATCACTGTGGTAACGAAGTACTGCACAAATTAAGTGCCACAAATTCACAACGGAATACTGTCCTTCCCTATCAGCTTGCAATGTAGTTGGTCTTCACAAAGTCAGCACACGAGTGTTCCTGATCTCTCAATCCAGGTCTTTCTTACAGTGCAGTAGCAGCATAGGCTCTGGTTGCTGCTTAGGGGGCTTATATAGTGATAAGGAGCCTCACAGAAGTGATATCTGTGCAGGTAATGCAGGTATGGTCTCTACCACAAAAATGTTGCAGTCAAAATTTGCAATGGAGGGCTGTCACAGTAGATGTGACAGTGGCAGGTTGGCAGTACCCATCATCTGCAAAATGAGTCAGAAGCACAAGAAACAGCAAATTGGCCACTATGGACTATAACTCCCAGGAAATATCTGATTTTGAGAAAGATGAAAGAGAGGCTTTGTGTTTGTTTAAAGCCCTGCTTCCAGGAGTTAGGGGAAAAAGTATAAAGACATTTTAAGGAAAATTCAACTGAGGAAGAGCTGGAAACACTAATTAGAGGCAGGGGTTGGTGCCACTGAAGAACTTAGGAAGTTCAAGGATTTATGTAATTAGGAGTTTTAAAAGGAAAGAAAAGCTGGGGGTGTTTAATGCAGCAGAAGGCGGAGAGACAGCAGAAAGATACAAAGTGGGAAAGAGATACTCAAGATCATAAGCTGGAAAGATGACCTATAAAACAGATTTTGAAAGCAGGATAAAGAACCTTTGTCGAAAGCGAAGGTTAGGAGCTTGTGGCAGCCAGCCTGTGAGATGAAGGGAATTTCAGTTGCATGGAGAAAGAGGAAAAGTCATTCTGGACAAGAAGGAGCTGCCAGATTTAAAGTGCCTGGACCTTTGTGAAAATTAGATGTGACAATTTCCTCCATTTATTTTAGTAATGTATGAAGCAAATGCTAAAAGGTGAGACCTCCTGCAAAATTAGAAGGAGAAAAGCCCAGATTATTGTAATAAATTTGTGATGGTCTCCAGGCACACCAACTAATTATGGCACTTGTGACAGTCTTGGCAGGACAATGCTGGGAAAACACAAAGTGACTGACCTGCAAGCCAGTGAAAACACAAGTTATTTCAATGAAGTGTTGTTCATGCAAACTAGCCAGAAACAAGTCGGAGCAGAGAGCATCTGCGTTAGATTTAGGGGCATCTTCATTCAGTTCACTCCTGCGGGCTGTGCTGCCCAGAATCCCTTTCATGCATTGCCTGGGCACTGTTTGACCAGCACTGCACAGCAGCAGTCCTCACTGGGACCCCACTGCCTCTTGAAAGGACTGCATGTAAAACACACAGCTCTCCAAAGGCGATGGGAAATGGGATCATGAGCAAATATTGTTGGAGCATGGTGCTAATAACACCAGCGCCAAGGTGGGTTCGATCCCCATTCACTGAAGAGCTGGACTCAGTGTTCATTGTGGGTCCCTTCCAATTCAGAATATTCTGTGACTGTGATTCTGTGGGATGTGCTGGATGGAAAGAGTGGTCTCCAAGGGCCAAGCAGTCTCCTTTAAACATGCATTTTTCAGGTACCAGAGCTGGATGCAAGGAAGCACAACAGAGAGGGATGGGTGAGAAGATGATATGAAGAGGGAGGCAGTGGGCTGGGACAATTCAGCTGGACACACAAGAGGAGTCAGCAGAGAAGCAGGTTCAGATCTGAGCAGAAGGAAGTCAATCTGACACAGAGAGAAAGACCTTTGAGTCATCCCTGCAAAGCTGGTAACCAGAACTGCACAGTGGCTTCAGAATTTAATGGCAAGAGGTTCTAGAACCCCACTGAAGTCCCAAATTAATTATTGTTGTTGGTCTATATGTAACCATGGATTATTACAAGATAAGTCTGCTTGCATCAGTAATGAATTGATCCCAAAACACATGCAATATTGCAGCTAACTTTATTCAGAGTTTATATCCTTTGGTAATATATCTCACTGAGGATTTAAAGATCAGATTTAAAACCCCACAGATTTCAAGCCTGGGACACAGTCATGTCCTCTAGCCTCAAGTTTGAAATTAAGTACCTAACCCCTTTGACTAATTGATGAAAGTAAGAAGTTGGTTCACATTCCCATTTTTATTTCTAAGTTTATATAATAAACATGCACCAGTCACAAGCTACTCTAGCAGGACTTCATTTACTTGTACAGCAATTTCCAGAATATGTATATTTTATGCTTCTCCTTTATAAGGAGAAGCATATAAAATGTGGTAAAATGGACAGGACTTTCAGTGTGATTCAGTTTATTACAGTAAGAGGTTAAAAAGTAAGTAATCCCACATTACTTGCTAATGTATTTACAATATTTCTGAAATTCCTCTTGCAGTTACAGTCATCCAGAATGGATGTGTCTTTAAGATTTATAAAAAGTGATACACAATATAAATAAGTGCATATACCCAGAGAAAAAGATCCCTGAGGAGTGATTCAGAAGACAAATTCACTGCAAAGTAATTCTTTTCTGGTGAAAGTTTCACTTGACAGAGACCCTGGTAAGATAAATCTCTTTTAGAAAAAAAAGTTTGTGACTGATACAGTCCTAAGGAAATCCCTTGATAATTCCAGCTTCCTGAGTTCACAAAACAAGGCTCTCATAATTGCATGTGGTGCTCCAAGCATCCCAAAGGAGGTGACACTAAGGCTTCATTCCTCCCCACCAATTAAATTAAACAAAATCTCTATTGTCTTAGAGCCACCTTTTCACCTTGTGCCTCCAGTTCATAGATAGCTACTCTGCCATAGAAGAACCTTATGCTGTGTGAAAATATTTCAGTCGATTTCTCAGTTGTTGTTGAGAACAAGAAGAGGAAAGATGGAAAGTAGATCAGAATAACTGATGTCGTCACAAGAAGCTGCCTTTAACAACAGCAACAGCAGAGAAAAGAGACTATAAAGCAGAAGAGGAGGGAGCAAATACTGAACATTCTTCAGGGTCAAACAGATTAGTAAGTGTAAGATAGGGTTGTTCAAGGAACAGGCAGATATCCTCAGCTGCATCAGAATGAAGGAAGGAACTTCTCAGCAGTGATATGTACCTCTTGGATAGCCTCTTGCTATTTATTTACTGCATAGATACAGAGATACTCCTGGTGCTGTCTCTCTCTAAATCGTGGGTCATTTTGGACTTTCAAGCCAGCAGTGTTTGTGCCCAGCCATCACTATAGAGCAGATCCTTCTGCAGTGTGCTCCAAGGCACAGCAACCACACACCTTCTGCTGCTCTCAGAGGGCTCACTGGATTCTGCAGCTCCAGATACTGGACAGAGATGAACATTTTCTGTCGTTTAACCAAGTTCAGCATTAGGTGGTGTCTAAATTTGGGGTTTTTTTTTATTGTTTAATAAAAACAGGATGATTCCACAGCATCACTCTATTTTTTTTTTCAACTTTTACACTGAGGATTAGAGGTTGGCCTTGGGAAGTGATAGCCAGTGACCTAGCAGGGCTTTCTGTGGTGCAGTGCTGTCCAAAGATTATCTATCTTTTCAAATAAACAACTTAGCTGCTGTGATTCATGGTCTGTGTTTGATGTCAACAAGAACATTGGTCCCAGTAATGACGAACAGCTCAGGCTGCTTCTAGGCTTCTGCCCAGCTGAGCAGCTTTCATGAGTAAATGAGCACAGTTTTGTACCATAGATCTTCAGAGAATAACTTGAAGAGAAGACTTGCTTTACTGTGTTCAAAATGAATTAAAAAGATACCTGACACTTTGTTTTTTGCTGCAAGTCCCAGTTGCCAAGTTATGCTCCTTGCTGCTTCAGTATTCTCCTTCATTAAGTGTACTTTTGTCTGTCTTAATTTGGCTGAAGCCATGTATCTGTATTTTAGAATAAGAGTTCATCAGGTAACACAACTAGGGAATAAAAGGAAAAATATATTTTTAATCTTTTTGGTGTACTGAAAAGAATGCCAGGAAGGAAATTTTTAATAGAAGACAGTTTTATGGCTCCTTTTCTTGCTTCACAACGTGATCTAATTATGTACTTGTTCAAATGACAGTTCCCTTGTGATTCTCATTTAAGAGAAGTGCTAACCGATGCGATGATCAAAACCAACATTGTAGAACAATTCCATCATATTCAGGATACAAGTCCATCACGGGACTGTCTGATCGCCAGATTTGCTGGTGTCTAGCCTGAGGGCATTAAATACCTTCTCTGTCTGACACATTTGTGTCTATTTGCAGAGTCTATCTCTTCATGTTTTCCAAAGTTTAAAAATCTGTTCTTTTGAAAAGAAAAATCTTGCCTCATGAATGAAAATTAAGCCAGCACCGTGCTTTTCTTCCACTGTCCAAGCACCCTGGTGGTGCAGCCAGGCCACGGGCAGGCAGCTGGAGCACCCCTGCACGGCTGTGATCTGGCACCGGGGCTCCTGTGCCTGCCCCACGAGCACCAAATAAAGAACACTGGCTCAGGGTTCACAGATGGCAAAACTCGCCTTCAAATGTAGGTGAGCAACAGGAGTTGAAGGGTTTCATTTCTTTACCTCCCTACTCCCCCAATGGTTTCTGAACTCTATTCTCTGAGAATAAATTCAAATATTCAATATATTGCCAACTTCAGCAATATATGTCTGAAAACATCACTGACTTCTTTTACTCTACCAAATGAAAGCAAAGAGATTTCTATCTTCCTCTGTTTAAATCTGATTCATAATACAGTTTAATGAAAGATCTAGAAGCATTTTAAATGCCATGTGAATGTGAAAACAAGTAAACAAGGCTCTTGAAAACAAGAGCCTAAATTCTTGTAATTCTTTGTGTTCTTTTTAATTCCAGCCTGAAAAACTACACTGATAACACACTATAGAGATAACATTTTTAATTTATTCATTATATTCTGATAATTTTTCATATAAGTAATTACATTAATAAACTTGGCATAGTCTTTTGAAGTTCAATTTAGAAAGTACCATGTTATCTGCATGTAATAAACCTCATGTATCTATCCTCCCTCTTCTACTATCCTGTCTAGTGACTACTATTACAAGCTGTTTAAAATATTCCTCTGCTCAGTTTAATAGGGATTTTTACAGTACCATTACACATTCTAATTGAGCGATTAGGGGTTTCATGCCACTAATCGAAATGCAGGGCGAGTGACTGAACCCGTGCAAGTCATGTGAAAAGAAATGAGCTAAAAGGACAGTCACAGTTTTACCTATACAGGGTAACAAAACCCAGAGTCAAATGTCAGGCACAGCTGGCACTGCAGCCCTGAGCAAAGCCCCTGAACAAAATGCAACTGGTCAAAAATTAACCCATGGACAAAGGGATTCTCCAAATTTCTCTGTGAAGATTGGTTTGTACCACCTTTCACTATTTCTATTTTGAGGCCCAAACTCCCTTGTGCTAGAGGATTTCCTGCATCCAACCATTTTATTGCCTGTTTTGGAATATCTTCAGCCTGGGCAGCTTTGGCTACCCATCAATTCTACGTTTGAGGAGGGGATTAACTCAGCATCGGGATAATCTTGAATTCTCCTTTTTCACTTTCATGGCCCCATGTTAGAGCATTAAACAGCATCTTCATCTGACATCAGTGCCCATATGAATGGTAAGCTCTAGTGGAAAACACTCACTTTTTTTAGTAGTATCAAGCACATTACAGTCTGATGAAGCTGGTGCTTCTGATATTCCTAGAACATGGACATTTAATAAAGACAAGAGTCATCATGGCTGAGGGGTTCTACCTTAGGAATATAGTCTTATGTTGATCTGTTTGGTATTAGAAACATGACTTTTTTCATATTATTTTCCTCACAGATGTGAATGGCAATTTTGATAATAGGGAAATTGGAGATGGGCTTGGATCCTGACTACCTCAGGATAATTTGGGTATTTCCCCCTTAGCAGTTACAGTCTATCTGATCCCACTAACTCAAATTCAACCTACACCCACTTGATTCATAGTCCTGTGAATCAACTTCATTTCAAGGACAGAGCTGAGCACCGAAATGAAGTCTGTGTTTCAGTAGGACCTACTCAGAGCATCAGCTAGTCATGACTTTAGCAACCCAGGACATACGTTCAGTCTGTTTAAAAAGATAAAGAAACACTCTCCAGATGTTTTTATTCTTTGTTACTCAGGTATGAAGCTCCCTTGCAGCAGCAAGAGACACTCTGGAGGACGACACTGCCGTGATGACATTTGGATCTTTGCAAATTTCTGTCAGACCAACAGTAACCCTCAAGGGAAATCTTGGGGATATAACTGAGACCAGGAAGTCTAAAACCCAGCAAGAAGTTGTCCCTCCTAATCCACAGCATCTGATCTCCACTGGTGAGTATTGAAGAGTAGAAATGCTTTTCCAGACCACAAATTTTGCCAGGAGCCCACTCTGCTCATGGTAGTGCATCTGTGGGAAGGCCTGACTGAAGGAGCCATCTCTTCACCATCTTGCCCAGAAATGCAGCTATGACAAAATGGTGCCATGAAAATTCCATGTGCTTCCTCTTGCTTTGCAACTGCAGTGGAAGCAATGTAGCCATACCAGCAACTGTGTCCCAAGAATGAGCTGAGGCTGAGCCTTTGTCCTGCTCACTCTGGCCATGTGCTGTTCAAACAAAACATCAAAGCACTGCATGGTCTGTTGCAAGAACATCAGCTCTGCCATAAACCATCTTTTTAAAAATAAGCTACTCAGTGCTTGTACAGAAAATTTATTAGGAGTCAAATGGATTTTCCCTGTGTGCTCACTACCACCTTCTTACAACCCAGGATGTCCGGGAGGCAGCATTTCCCTTTACAGATGCCATGCTGACTCTTTTCCACAGCAGGCTCAATTGTCCAGTGCAACTGATCTGAATTCACACCATAGTGATCTAGGTTACTGCAATTTAAAGAACATATGTGAAGAAGAATGCAGCATTAAACAAGGTACTGCAATACGAGAGGCAAAATAGTCTTCTTGGAGATTACCACCTTGAAATGTTGCAAACCCTCTTTTGCCAGGACTGAGAATTTCGGTCATCTTGTGCTAAGAATTGTGACTTTCATAGAAAGCAAAAACAATGAAACAAAGTAATGGGAGCTTAAATGCCTCTCCTTGAGGGCAAGAGTGGTATGACTGTGATTCCTAATTCACGGGAAATGAGTAACTAGGGATGGTCAGAGAACACCAAGTGCCAGATACTGTTTCAAGCCAGGTGACCATAGGGGTATAGGAAAGGTTGTGCTTGGGACGCAGGTCAGAGAAGTAGCAAGCTTAGCAACTGTGACAGAAATGGTGGTATAAAAATGCACATCAGTTTGGGGTAATCAAACATTTCCTAATCCTTTTTGCCATGCTGCTACTTGACAACTCCTTGCAAAGACTAGACTGAAGGTCAAATTAAAAAGAAAGAAAAACAACTGCCAAGCCTCTGGACCAACTGTAAATATTTTTATCTTCTTCCTGCATCTTACTTCAGCATGTTAATACACAAACAGATTCAAGCTTACAGGGTTCTCAAAGTGACTTTGCTTAGTCTATCACCCATTTATCTGCCATGCCAGCACTTGACTTCAAGTGACAGCTCAAAAACTCTGCCCTCTATTACTTTTTCTTGTTTAAAAGCAATTGCTATATCAGCAAGAGAAAACTCACTCCATTTGATTAATAATACATAGTGATGGTCGAGACATCCAGCCAGAAAACTGATAAATTGTTAAGCTGCTGAAATCCACCTGCGGGTTTCTTTAGGCCTAGACTTACCTTCTGACCTTCCTGCTTTGTGGAAGCTCACTTAAGACACCACTAAATATTTTGTCTGTAAACTGTGTAAGATATGAAAAAGGAAAGTTTGTGATTTTCTGCTAGCCTTCCTATAAACAAACACTAAGCCTGGTTATTGATGCAGCAAGTGAATCAATTTGGGAATTTCTGATGTAGCAATACAGTGTAGTTGCATATTTTCATTTCTATTAAAGTTGACAGGACATATGAAAATACAAAAATGCAAATCTCATCAAAGGTGTGCAAAAGAGAACACCATTTGAGGATTGCTGCTCTAATGTTTTCCCACTATTTATTCCCTTTTGCCTCCCTTCACAACTCACCACTCTTCTGGTTCATGAAGGGTTTCGCCCATTCACTGCTTGCACATACCCCAGCCTTCACCACTTCACTATGGCTTAAAATGGCAACAAGGACTCAAACGGGAACAAAGAACTTCGTTCTCATCAGTGACATTTAACATTTCTTGTAGGAAGTCAGCATCAGAAAAGAAAGCAGAGATTGTTTTTCTTGATTACTAAGGTGTGTTGTTGAGGACAAACACACTTAAACTCACTCAAAACCAGAGACATGTGACAACACCTAGCCAGGAAGCTGATCCCAAGTTGACAAAATAAAACTCTGGGTTTGAGAGCCAATGTACACTTCTACACATTTAAACATTTGATCCTCTCATGCCAAGTCCAAAGCCTTAATGATGCCACAATAAAGACTAAATGTATTTGCTCAGCCAGATATTGAGTATAAACCATGTGAAGCTATTAAAATAAAAAAAGATTTTCAATGTTGTTTGAAAGCATTGGATTAATGACCCTTTCTTTTAAGTTTTGGGCGAAGGAGCATTTGAGGAATGGTCTCAGAGGATTCTGTCAAGTGCCACCAAGCAGAAACACAACTTTAGGAATACTCTGGAGATGTTTATACTTCAGTCCTGACATGCCACTTTCTACATACTTTTGACAAGTTCCTTCCTCTCTGCCCTTCAAGTGGCTGTTCTAGCACTCACAGAAAAGATAAATCAATCAACAGCAAGCTTGGCCCCACTGCATTTGGAAAGATGAGAGCCTGTGTGAGCCTTGAAAAGCTTCCCCCCGTGTAGCCTCCCCAGCTGATGCTTTGAAGCACAGGCAGTCAGAGATGCTGGCTGATTAGAACTGAAAAACCAAAGGTGATAAAGCCCAGACTCAAGCAGCAACTGTGGGCACAGCAACATGCAAGTGCTGCCCACTTCACTGTCTCCCCAGTTGACTTCCTCACTCCCCATCGTTTCTTCTCAAGGTGTCTTTCATCCTCTCTGTTCCCATTCACCCCCAGCAATCAGAAAGACAGCAAGAAAAGCATCCTAGCTGTTTCTGTCCCACTTCTCTCTGGACCAGCTCAAACCTAGGGAACTGCATGTTCAGCAGCTCAGCTGGGGCATCCCAGGGTCACAAGCCACCAGCACACAGCCCAGAGCCACTCCTCACGCTCCTGGCTTGGCCTAACAAGAAACTTGGAAAGGATACATGGTGAAATCTATCCATGGGAGTCTGAAACAAAGATGCCCTAAGAAAAAATAACTGACCATTTTCCAAAATTACTTTTAATACCTTTTGTACATCTACTTAATAATCAAATAACAATTAAAAAAGACACGGTACAGACAATGAAATGGGAGTCATCGTCAAATCCAACATTTCTGAAGGGGGAAAAATGTTCCCGCATTAAGACAATTTAAAGCAATATGCTTCAATCTCCTAAAATTTTCTTTACTTATATAAATTACACCCAGCAATATCAGTCTTAAACCTGTCTCACTTGAGTTTTGAGTACTGGGGGCTCTATTCTGTGGAAAGGTAAACATAAATTTTAATTTTTTCACTTCCCAGACTGCTCTTCTTTTCAGGAAGCAATACCTTCACTACTAAAATTAACAAGCAGTAATCACTAAAAGTGCAAATAAAGAGGAAAGGGAATAGATTGTGAATGAAGGGGAAATCAGGAAAACATGATAATACAGCTCCCAGGCCTAGAATATGCTGTTTACCTACTTTTATTTTGTTATTATGTTGCATACCTTTCCTTTCTTGAAAAAGTGCAGAGGAGGGGAAGCTCACAGTGAAGATGGTAAATGCCTTTGTTCATACACCTGAGAAACAAAGACAGAATGATACCTATTTCTAGAGCTGTTTTCCCAATTACTTTCCCAATTTACCGAAATAAAAAAGGCAAGCAACCCTTTTAGTGGTAAGCCAACGTTAGAAATAGTGACATTCAGAAAAGCAGAGAAGGTAATTAATATACTGAAATAAGGGTATTTTCCATCCAATTATTTGCTCCAATGAACACAGAAAAGAAAGGTTAAATAACAGGAAAAGTCTGGGGATTTTGTGAGGATTTTTGCATTTTCTTTTAAGTTCTAAGGCTGGTGTCCACAGCAGTATCATTAAATTAATAGTCTTAAACTGTGTAAGCAAAAATATACCATATTAGATGTCCAGCTTAACATTTTGTATAAACTATAGACTAAAGTTTAAGCTTAATATAAGGTAAATGTGACCACAGTCGTTACCTTTTTATGTCCACAGCTTAGGAATGTTAATTCTCCTGTTCCCTTTTCTCAAAATATTTTGGTCTTCCAAATACCTTCCCATCTTTGAAATAGTAAGAAAGGTTGTCCCTCCTCCCCTTTTTGATAGAATACATGACAGCCCTCAGTACATTGTAGCAGGCGCTGAAGAAAAATGCTTTTCTATTAAGTCAGGAATGTCACTACTTGGGTCGTGAGACAGCAGGCAGACCTTCATCATTTTTGCAAAAGTTATCTCCAGGGAAAACCATCAGCATGTTTCATTTCCACACTATCTACTCACTCTTATCAAAGACCATCATTCTTCTAAGACAGGCATTTGAATAATACTTCAGATGTGACAACAGCTGACAGATAAAGAAACATGAAATTAAACACAGTGCCTACTAATAAAGTGCTAAATATGAGTTAATGGAAAAAAGGAACAAGAAAAAACAGACCAATATTTCATTAACACTAATTACAATACAGATACCGAAACTGGGGAACCCATTTTTATATAAACTCCTGAGAAACTTCACAGAGAAAGAGTTTGTAGAGGTAAAGCCAGTGAAAGAACACTGTACCAAAACCAGTGGTAAGTGATACCTAAGTAGAGGCAGGTTCTTTGACACTGCAAGGAACAGCAATTCACATCCTCACCCACAGGCATAGTCTTAATTCCTGCCACAGACAACCAGAAAAAACGCATCTTTTTCCTTCTCCCAAAGTCATACTGGGTAATTTCTTTGAAAACAAGCTAATGTAAAATGGTATGGAACAACAGAAGCACACAGAATCATATTCAAGATGTAGAAGAATTTATTTTAGGAATGTGGACAAAAAATAATACAAACATCTTCAATACTGTACAGTTGTTTAACAGACAAACATCAAGGGAGGTGATATAAAGTGTAGAGAATAAATGGAAACATACAGTTAGACTGGGGGCACAGAGGAGCTCTGCTTGTCACATCATACTGGTGAGCTACTGAAAGTGCTCAAGGAAACACCTCTATGAAAAGAAAGACAGGAAATAAATCACATTATGGAAATATCAAAAGAACAATAAAGGCTAAAAAAAAATACTGCCTTCTTTCTGTATAGGGTCTGCCAGGGACTGAGGTAACTTTCTTCATAGCAGCCCTTATGGTGCTGCTTTGCTTTGGATTTGAGGCAGGAACAGTGCTGGTAACACAACAGTGCTTTGGCTTTTGCTGAGCATTGCTTGCACAGCATCAAGGTTTCATTTTTCCCCCACTCTGCCTGCTCCAGCAAGTAGGCCAGGGGCGAGCAAGAAACTGGAAGAGGACACGGTTGGGATAGCTGGCCAAAACTGACCCAAACTCACCCTATTCCAGGCTCACCCAGAAAAATGGAGGGGAGGCTGGGCAGAGGTTTGCTTCTGGGAGGTGGCAATTACCTTTGCAGAATTTGTTTCCACTACCCTCTCCTTTCCTTCACTTACCGTGCCTTTATCTCAGCCCTTTGCTGTTCCCATTCCCTCCTGCTTCCCCCGCAGGGAGGAAGGAAGCAGCTGGGCAGTGCTTAAGCTGCTGGCCAGGGTCAGCCCTGGTAAACTGCAGAATATAGGCAACTTTATACTTTTTTTTTTCAATATACATTAAGTTTGCAGAAGAAAGTGTTCACACAGACTGACGTTTCTTAAAGTTAGGAACACATAACTATGTTTGTTTCAAGAAGAACCTTCTTCCAATTTTGCCAAATGGTTTCTTTTTCACATCAGTGCTATATTCAAAGTACTTACAAAGTATCCATTCCCACAACTGAATTTAATTATTCAAAGACAAAATGCTCCTCTCTCTCAGCTCTTACACATTACACTCCTGGAAGATCTTTTTCCAGGCAAAAAAACCTCCACCCACAAGAATGGGCACAATGTATTTTTCATCAACTATTTCTGCTATGTGGAGCTCTGCTTCCATGTTGCTTTTTATTACACATATGTATATATATATATATAATCTCTAGGAACATGAGAACAACTGCTTTAAGTGGCAGTTAAGACTGAACCGAAACACATTATTATGACTATTAACCATCTAAATCAAGTAATAAAATATAGATTTAAGAAGAGGAAAGATAACCAACATAAACTTCGGCAAACATTTCAACAACAAACATTTATAAAAAATTAGTTCTATACAGGTAGAAGACAGAAATGTTATTTCAGAAAGTCCTTAGCTGCTTCTAGTTTTATAACCAGGAAAAACCACTTCGGAGAGAAAAAAATCAAATGTGAAAGAGCACAAAGGGCAAATGAAAAACTGTCTTCTTGGATTCTGGAGTTACAGCTCTTGTGGAAGGTGGTCCTCTTTATTCATTCTCAAATCTGCTGTAGGGGTTATCAGAATCCTGGAGAAGACCTGTAAAACACAATGGGACTACATTTATAATTTTCTTATTACAGAAGAACTTTGAGTTACTGACTTCGCTACAATAGGTACTGCATGTAACAAATCCAAAAGGCAATTCTTGTAATAGTGGCACTATTACCTAAAGACTCAAGTACTAGAATAAATTTAATATGCTCCTAAGCACTCTTACTTCTCAGACTAAAATCATGAATAAGTATTTCATGATTTAGCAGGTGGAGAACATTTCTCTATGAAAAATTACTATGGAAAAAACATTTCTCATTTGTGAGGTATATCCCAAAAAATGCACTTGTGAGAGTCGAGCTGACAAAAACCTAAGCATAGAGATGTCTCAAGAAGAACATATTCTGAGTGGCCAGTTTATAAATGCAAATGACTATAAGATCATCATCCTTCTAAAATGTAAGATGCTGCTACTTTGACTTAGTTCTCCTTCAATTATATCCAACCATCTGTCACATTCAGCCACTTAAAGCTTTTCTGCAACAGGCCAATAATCTCTAAGAAAAAATGAAGATCACTTCTTACATGCACTAAAACCTCCAGGGACCAGAACAAGAGCATCACTTAATCCAAGTTGCAGAATGTTTCCATCACGAAGGTTCTTAATGACTTTATACCCAAATACTGTCAGAGAAAGCAATGCAAAGCCATCCAATTATGCTGAGTGCCTGGATATGCAGTGCATCCTCTGTAAGGGTGAGCTGACCAATTGCTGTTCCACACAGCAATTATTTCAAAGAGACTTTTAAACCACACTTTTAACCTGGGGTAGGCAGAAGACTGAAAATAAAGGAGTCCTGTAGGAGTCCAGAGGCTGACCTCCTGGTGTGAAAGGAAAGGCCTCTATTGCTAACTTTTCTGCCAAGATTTTTATACTGATGTATGACAAGGATTCCTTTCTAGCCCATTTGTCTAGGCATGGAGACAAAAGACAGTGCAGCTGAGCAACCCCAAATAACAAGTGTTCAGACTCACAATAGTGAAAAAAAAAATTCTAGTCACTGCCAAACCTTGTAAGAACTCCCCTCAGTCCTTATCACACCACACCTCTTTTCCACATGTACCTGCACACAGATATTGAACATTCACTGTGTTTTCTGAAAGTCAAAACCTAATGGTGCTGCAGGCAGACTACACTTCTTCCTACCTTGTGCAGCTGGTGAGCTTCATTTGAACTGCCAGGTTATTTTAAGATGTCAATCAAGCAGCCCAACTGCTCAGTGCTGATTACTGTATCAGTTACTGCAACTAACTACCTGATAGGGAACAGTAAATATTTGGAATAAGGAGTAAGTATGAAAAGTCCTATGATCACTCAAATAAACAAGATTACTAGCAGTCAACTTATAAAATGTTAGTATCAAAACTAGCCCTCATATATAATGGCCCTTACTTGTCCAAGGAGTAAGCCAGTCACATGTATAAAGCTTCAGCCAGGTAAATGACATATGGTCTATTTACCTGGTATAGTACCTTGTATCAGAGGTACTATCCCTTTCTGCAATTGTTATTGAAAAAATAAAAATTTAAGCATTTCTGTAATAAGAATATGCTTAGATGACATAATTGTCAAAAAAATCTACAGTATTTTCAGATTTTGAAATTTTTATATTTTTAACTTTTAGAAAGTGCTTACTTCTCAAATTTTAATCTTACCTTTCATGCATTTAAACAAAAAGCTATGATGTCCACTAAGTCTTTTATAGCTGTCAAGTAAGTTAATACACAATAAAAAAACCTCTCTTAGCCTTGGCCTGCCATTCAACCTTTAGTGTCTTCAGGTGACATTCCTGCATTAATTTAACTCCAATCCAATGATAGAAGAAACATTTATTTTACTCCCAGACTATCACCACCCCCAACTCCTCCCTCCGCACTTGTTAATACTTTGGCAGTTAGGATATATGGATCCTAATATGTTTAGGTACCTGAAACACAACTGAGTAGTCCTATTTAAAAAAAAAATTTCAGTACTTCTGTATTTCACCCCTTCGAAATACAAAACACAGTTACACAACATTTACAGAAAATTGGCATCAGTAGTAGAAATTACCATTATTATTACAATTGCCATTGCATAAACTCCCATCACTTATTAAGTTCCATTTGCAAATAAATGCACCTAATTTCAAAAAGCTTTCCACAAAGTGGCAAGAATTGTACCAGATTCCCTGACAAAATGAGCATTGCCTGCAGACTTTTCTCTACAGAAAAGTGCTTATTATATTTTTTTGGTATTTCATTCAGGACACATATTCAACACTTCATAGGTCTGAAAGTAGCACAGTAAAACACTAGATACTGTTCTTTAGAGCTTAAACAGCTGAAATCCAATGGAAAATATTTTCTACATCCAATAGTGCCAGTTTCAAATTAACCAGAGGATTGTGTAAGATGAACCTTTCCTACACCATTCTGAGGAGTGAATACACTTTTCTATTCCCCTGCCCCAAAACACTCAGCTAAAAGCCATTTTAGAAAACTAATCCTCATATTTCAAGTGAATGTGTCACTTTTACTCCTCACTGTAAATGCCATTCCCCAGTAGTACTTGCTTTAATTCTACTGAATTATGTTTAGGAATGAACAGATATAATCACCACCAACCAGGCATTAGTATGCCTAACTCGAAGTACTCTCATCTGTTTCATCACAGAACACTGGAACTAAACAGGCTTTAAGAACTATGGGTCAACCCAGTGTGACTTCAAAAATTCATCTCCCAGGAAAAAGGGACTCCAGAAGAAATGACAAACCCTCCTTCCAGATGAGGATACCCAGGGGTTACAATACCCAATACACTTTGCTTTCAGCCTTGCTCTCAAACCTCCATCCAGTGTTTAAATTTCTTTTATCTTCAGCACTTTAAGTGCATCGTAAGATTACATTTAGAGGAGTGAGACAGCAGCTCATCACTCGCACCAACTCTTACTGAAGAAGTATCAGGCTCCAGTAAGTGGACAAAAACTATTTGAAGAGACACACAAAAAAAGGGGCATGACAAAAAGCTTCTGTCAGCTGCCATAGCTGTTCTGCCAGTGCCACTCCAAGGAGCTGGCAGCCCATGCTAATGGGGCAGCATGCCTGGTTCAGCTGAAGCTCTTGTACTGCCTTGAAACAGACGGAGTTGTCTCTCGACTGTTTCCTGTCCCACATGAGAGCCACGACCTGAGCTGTCATTTACCCTCAGGGGTTCAGAGAAACCAGACATTTGTATCTTCAGGAGCCTTGTTTGCAATCAAGTCCATTACATGTTACTGGTGAACATTAATATTGACACACAGGTCACTTAAAAGTTCTTACGTCTATCTACCCTCATTTTGAGGTTAGTGTTTGACCTACTTTGCAGTATCTAAAAAATCTCAAAAATTTGGAAGGTATAGTAGTCAAGTATCTTTCATTAGCTTGTATGAAATAATGAGGCACCTTATTAAATATGAAATGAAAAAGCAATGGTCAAAAGAAATGAATACTTCTTTCCAGCATATTAATTTATATTGTATACTATCTAACTATGTAGGTCCCCAGTCATTGAGATCTGACTCTCATCACGTATCAACACGGCCCAAAACAAGAATTAACAAGAGAAATGTTTACAAGAGACTCTGTGTGGCTGAAAAAAAAACCAACCTAGTTTGCTGCATGTCTTCACCCCTTATTAAACTTTTCCTCCTTATTTTGAGCCCCCCAGATTAACAACTGTATTCTTAACAAACAAACTAAATAGCTTTCAGTGTTTGGCAATGCAAGGTTCTCCTGGCTTGCATTCAGAACACTGAAGAAGGTCAAGGCAAAGTATCTACTTTGAACAGAAGAAACGTTTACTGTGATAAACTACTGAATTTAAAATCAATGTATCACATAAAATAAGCAAGATAGGATTACATATTAAAATAGTTGATCATAACCTTTGCAGAACTAAAGCAATGAAATGGTAATCATTTTGGAAAAATTAAACGAAAAAAATTCTTCCACTTATACTAGGCAAAATCCTGAAATAAATAAATAATAAAGCAGCTTCTCACTAATGCTATACTGAACACACAATAGAAGCAAATGCAGCAGGAATTAAATTGTAGTTCCTTTGTGTACTACACAAGCAGCAAAGTACTCTGAATTCTACTTTAAATTTTTCCTAAGAGTCAACGTATAATTTGTGTAATCATATTGCATTCATATATGTGAGCAAATGAAAAATACTATCAAATTGTGCAACAAAGAAACAATTGAAAGTGTGTACTCCTGGTTGCTAGAGCTCTCTATTGCTTCCAATGCTCCCAAAGGATTGTGGCTAGAGTGACACCTGCAGTGCATTATAAATGTGTAATTACCATTTAAATGGGGTATGGAAAGCTGTGGGATGAAATGGGAAAAGGCATTCCCTTAAAGCCAACCAAATACTGAAATTTCAGGCGTGATCATCTTAATCTACAGAGTCAGGTTAACAAAGTCATTGTCATTCTGCCACTCATCCACGCCTACTTAACTGAGAATCCTCTCTGCAGTGTGTAAGAGTGCAAAATAATCTAGTGCCTCCATAATTATTTGCAGCAATTTTTATTAGATTATGTTTAATATGCTAACATCTGTATTTTCTAGACAGTAAAAAACGTGGACAAAAGATCCAAGTCTACGTTTCACTGAATTATTCTGACAATTATTTCTCAGCATATTATCAGAATGCAACCCTTATATACAGCAACAATTATATTTCTGGACGTCAACATTTATACATACTTAGTATTTCATTTTTCCTCAGTTACAGACATCCTTTCAGGATGTGCTGTTTGTTTATGTGAGACTTAGATTTTTGTTTAAGACAAAAATTAACCATGAGATTCCACATCTCAAATTTATGTATCTGATAATATAAATTAATCTTTGCTTAGGTAGTACAGCAAACCTGTCAAAAAACTTTATATAGAAGTTTGCCAATAAAATTTAAGTTTTACAGTCCAATTGCAATCTTGTGCAGGTAAGCTGCACTGTAAACATAACTGCAGGAAGAAGTGAGTATGTCTGACTTCATACAAGAAAGAACACTTTCCATTAACACAATGAACGTACGAACTTGTTTGTCATTAATTCATTGATAGTGGAGGCAAAATGACACGAGCTCTCCTATGACTGCGTGCACAGTATAGCTACAAGTAATACTTGATATATTGAATTTGATGTATGTATTCCAGAGGCATTGCATTATACAGTTTTCAACTTTGGGCACTCGAGTTCTCCAACAAGATCCAGCAAAGCACTCCACAAAGATCTGAAAGTTAAGTACTGAACAGACAACTGACTTCAGTAAAATGTAGGGCCATGCAGAGACAAGTGAACTGGTTTCACAAGCAGAACATAACTAAATGCACATTACTTTCACATTACTGAAGCCCAGCACAGGGCTCCCCACCCAGGACCTGCACCTTGGTTGCATCCAGGAGATGCAAAGGTAAATCTGCACTGACAGCTGCAAGTGACTGGGGGGACACAGCCATTGCCCTGTGCTCTTCACCACATCTTTCCCAATGATTCAAACTTGCTGAGATTGACTGTGAGGTCTCTTCTAAAGAGAGTCAAACACAAAAGTCCTGTCTTGTTTTATGTTGCACTTGGATTTTGTTTGCTTTTTTACATCTGGACTATTGTTGTCAACAACTCGAACACCTCTTGAAACTGAACTGTGGTTGAGAAATAGGGTGAATTATCTTGTAAAATACCACAGAACAACTTCCATGACTGATGTTTAACAAAAATTACTTCCAGTTTCTACAACATTCTTTCTCCTGCAGCTCAAGCTTCACAGTGTAGTCTTCTTCCTTTCCAGCAAAGAATTATTCTTTTACAAACATTCTCTGGGCAGAGAATTCCCTAAAGAGTCTGTCTGTACCACTTCTGCATCAGGCAAAGGGCAGGCTGCAGAATGATGAAGGTATTCCTAGACTCTGCCAATCAGTTTAACAAAAGGATGAAAATTAAGAGCTTTGAGTGACTGTTCAGACCCCTAGAATCACCTTCTCTGACATTAGTGCAATTTGCATAATAAAAAATGCAGCAGAGTTTTAGCAGATCTGTCTCTGAATACACAGTACTATTAACCCGACGAACAAATCAAATGAAAAGTGCAAGCACTGACAAGCCTACATAATAAGAGCCTCCTATACAACACAGCAGGTCCTACTTTTCTACAGCTGGACCACAGCTCCACTTAAAAACAAAGAAAACGTAATTTTATCCCTATATTAGGCTGCATCTTCATCAAGCTTCTTTTTCAAGCTTGATTTAAAAAGCTTGACATCTACTAGTCAGTCTCACCTCCTTCACCAGCCGTGACTCCAATAGCAAAGTTCAAGTAGGTTGATTTATCACATTAAGTAACAAAAAAAAAAGCCCTCCAACTCAGTCCTCTTATTTAGGAACAGACAGAATGAATCACTTATTTTAATCAATATATTTAAATGCCCATCCCAAGCAAACACCCCATCCAGCACACTGTTTCTTGCCCAGTGGGACAGTCAGTGCAGGAAGAGAACAGCAGCATAAGTGCACTGAGATCAGGTGGTCAGGTGCCAGAAGACAGGCACCAGCAGAAAACTGGGCTTGATTACTTCTGCCACTCATAAAGCAGCTTACTTCTGCTGTGAATTTTAACAATAATAAGGGAAAAGGAATAAATTTAGACACAGTATCAAAACAAGATGACACATACCATACTTCTTACGTATTTCATCATGCTTCAGTTTTCTTTCATGTTTCCTGCAAGAAATAAAGGCATCGAAAGAACATTCAGACTCTTTTAAGCTGTAAGCAAACTATAATTACAACCAAAAAAGACAATAGCACTTTTTACATCAGTATTAGTAATAATGTTACGAATTTTTTAAAAAAAATCACACGTAGCAGTTATATATATTATCTTTCTATTTACACTTTATCTGTATCTATACACACTGTATCTATAAGACTTCCCATAACGTCTAACTAATTGATAATGCAAAAATAAGACATATTACAATAAACAATAAGAAATACTTTTCTATATGAAAGTAATGCATCCACATATATGTACACATACACACCGAGGAGTTCATCTATACATAAAAAGCAAGGCACTACACTACACTGGAAGACTCTAACGCTTTCCAGCATGGAGCATAATTGTAAAGTTCAGCTGTGTGCAGAACACACTTCGGAATACTAATTCAATGTAATAATTCTAAAAAGATAAACGGTGCTATTTTGCTTAAGATGTATAGCAAATGTAAGTGAAGACTACGGCTTTCTAAAATCTGCATGGAGTCCATGCAGAGAATAAATTAAAATATTGTGTTAAATATAAATTGGTTTTTATGTTGCCTGACCATAAGACAGTTTTCAAGGCTGTATCTAGTATTGCCAAACTTAAATTATTCACATAAACCAAGTGTCTGATGAGTCAACTTCTCCTCTCCTTTTGCACAGGTGAAGGGGGAAAAATGAAAGACATTTAAATGGAAAAAAATCCATCTTTTCTCAGATAGTTTTCCTATATTACAAAGGAAGGATCCATTTTGCTTAGTTTAAAAACCAAACATAAAAGCTCCTACACAACTGCTTCATGAGTATGCTCCGGGATCTATATATTTTGAGGAAAAGACATAGAATTTGGCAAAAAAAAAAAGTTCCTCTTACAAAAATAAAAGAAAAAAATTAAAAATAAACCCTTTGCTACCCCCCTATCAAAATTCAACCCAGTTAGACAAGTTGTGACTTCTGCCGGATTCCAATTTGCACGGATCCAGCAGAAAGCTGTTAAGCACTGACAGCTTAATTCACCAAAGATCCCATCTGCCCTATGCATATTCCACCTCCAAACAATTCCTACTGCTAATCAGATCCTGTGTGTCCTCAGAAGCAATTATCCTGCTTCCTACAGAGCTGAACTGGTATCTTCCAGAAACTGCACTTCTGGAAAAGCATGCAGATAAAGCATGATGAGAAAAACCAAACAAGCAGACAGACTCAAAACCTTCTACTGTTTCCCAGAGATACCCATGTCCATCACATCCCTTTGCATTATTAAGCCCAGGCAGCATAGTAAACAAAGCAACCTGGCCAAAATGCAGAAAGAGGAACTGGAGAGTCAGGGTAATCAAATTCATGTCCAGGAGAAAGTCAGGATTGAGATATTGAAGAGAATATAAAAAAAAAGGAGACAAATTTACCCATTCAAGGTAAGCTGACAACAGGATTTCTACTTTCCATGGCATGTAAGAGAAAGATATTATATGGGGCAAGGAATCTCAGGAAGAGACTAGAGAAACGCTGCTTAAAGCAGCCTTCTCCTATATAAAGCTAAACCATTATACTGTATAGTTTTCAAGTGACCTCAAACCAGGTTTATTACTGGTGGTATGAGGGGCATTTCTTCAGTCCTTTGCATACCCTGTCTGAGATAATTGGAGACTCATTGCTGCAGTTTCAGCTACTGAATCCTCAGTACTTCAGCAGTCAGTGTGAATCAGTTGTGAATTCAAAAAGCACCTGCTTAGAAAGGGGATGGTCCAAAATCAGGCTGTGTAGGCTTTAAACCTCAGAAAGACTTTAGGATACTTCCCTAGGCTACTCAAAACAAACCACCAAACATCTAATTAAGTTTGAAGGGTAAAACCATTAATATCAGTGAAACATTCAAACTCTGACAGGCAGCCACAACAGCAACACTTCACCCATGACTAAATCCTTGCTCAGTAAATAAGGCTTAGGTACACATCAACTCAGAAGAACCAGACACAGCTCGGAACAGGCAGTCCCTGAATCAGCCACTCAGAATTATTGTACCACCCACATCTCACACTAAGATCAGCTCAAGTCACTTCGGTCTTTCAATTTGGTTCTGTTCCATCTTATACACACTGAAGTCTTCTTGGCTTCTCATGAAAGCTGTCCCCACTGCTGTGAGCTGAGGAAGTACTTTTCCCAATACTAACAATTCACAAAATAATTTCCCATACT
>VZTN01033432.1:724523-747327 GCA_013400515.1 Erpornis zantholeuca | reverse complement strand
CACTGAGCAGAGCTCAGGTGTTCACTGTCACCTGGGCCAGGGCAGCGCAGCTCCCTCTGGGCACCAAGGCAGCTCAGAGCAGAACCCGAGCATGCAGCCCCACTGGCACAGAGACACCGCAAAACGAAAAGAACCCATTTATCCAAGATCGAGGTAAGGCAAACCCTGCCATCTGCATTTCACACTCCACTGCGGGGATCCATTTCCCAGCAATAACGAGGAAGTGTCCTCTAGTGGTCGCAGCCCTGGGCAGGCAGTGAGGAGCCCCGGGCACTCAGGGCGGGTGTGCTCCGGAGAGACACCGAGCTGCTTCACCTGCACTCAGTAAGCCCAGGGTGTCCAAATATTTTCATTAATTTGGGTCCCAGCCAACACGTTCTGATGCCCCGCGTGCAAAGTTAGGGCCTTTGTTTAAGGAGACACCTCCCAGTGTCAGCACAGCCCTGCTGCAGGGACAGGAGAGGCATGGACAAGTCTTCACCACGTGGAGAAGCTGCTGGGAGGCCCATAAGATGGAATGCTCTATCGCTGCTTCCCAAGATTCTCCGGAAATAAAAGAATATCAAACCACTCACTGTGAAGACTGCTGGAATCAGCTCAAATCGTGCACATCTAGAATAAGTGGGGCTAGGGGATCCAGCACATCATAGAGCCATAAATACTGAGTACACTGAGACTCCATGGAGCATTAGTGCCCTTTTTTACTATAAAACTGCTGTATTATCAGATGTCTTTGGGCTGGGAAACAAAGCAAGAGCTTTCTGGTTCCACATGCAAATCACACTGTTCTTTCAGCTGAAAATTATTTATTAAACAATTTATTGGACTATCTCTGAACAACTTAATCTAAAGTGCCAAAGCCAAGAAAGGTCTGTGTGACCTCAGCTGTGCTGTCAGGCAGTTTCAGGCCAGAGCACAGGTGCACTGTGGATCTCACCTTGGGTAAATGAACCTTTCTGTGTTTTCCCCAGAAAAGTGATAGTCCATAATAAGACCAGCTTCACAGAGGTCTTCCACAGGTTTGCTGTACTGAAGTGAGCCACTGTCATCAAGTCCCAGTCAGCATGGTCACAACAACATTACTAGCTCACAGATTTTTAACATCTCCTGTCCACGGTGTTTGGATTTATGCTATGTACACTTCTGAAAGTACAGCTCGTTTCTGCTTCAGCCCAGATTTAAGTGGCTGGATCCTGGACATGTTATCCCCAGCTTAGGTTGATTAAAACCACTGTAATTAATAAAATTAAATACTCAATGTAACTAAATTAATCTCAACCAAAGCATGTTTAACAGTAAAACAAGAGCATGTAACAGAAATGCTGTCTGAAACCAGAAGGGATGGAAATTGTTTTAATCAGACCTCTCTACTTAGAGAATGTCATGCAGCACATAGACCAAAACCTCTCAGCTCATTGCAAAGTTGGTGGCTTTCCAAGCAATGAGGATTGTGATACATGGAGACATGTTACTAGGAAACTTGATGAAATGCTAGAGTTGAGAGAAAATTTTTTAACCTAGTGGGAGTCCTGGAATTTCTCAGAGCAGTGCATATTTGGAGCTGCATTTCAGCCAAAAGCAGCCAGCCAGCCTTCAACATTAAATGGTCCTCCAGAGCACTTAGAGCCTCTACAATGGAGACAGAAAACCTAATCACATTTTAATTGAGCCAAATCAGACTTCCAGATTCAACATGCTTTCAAGAGATACTTTCTCCAATTACAATATAAACCCACTAGGCCCTTCTGCACAAGTGAGGAACTCAGCAAAGACAGCCTGGAGGGTTTCAGTGTGACCAGGGCACACAGATGCCAGCAGTTCATCTGACAGCATTCCCACGAGGCTCGCTGGCATCGCCATCCCTTCGGGGCACTGCATTTCCCACTCCCAGGTTATGCAAGCTGGGATTCCCATCAGCTGCTTGTAAACACTGCTCATCTTTCCCCCTGCCGTGGTTTTTCACTCTTCCCTGCAGGCAGAGCCTGATGATGGCGAGATTGCCACAGGGCCAGAGAGATTTCCTGGAAACAAGCCTGGCCACACAATTACGTTGCATAATGAGATGGACCAAGAAAGGGCTCATGGAAGGATTTACACAGTAGCTCAAGGCTCGTTAAACTGAGCACTTGTCGGGTGTTCATTGCAGAACATTTAATCTTTGTAAATGCAATAAAATTTTTAACAACTTCATTTAATACCACATCTCTTACATTACTGGACCTGTTCAATAAACCTGCACTGTGTTAGGAGGTGATGCTAACCCAGGACTGCACATTCCCCACAGGATCATCCCAGAAACCTCTGCCTGCCCCTGCCATAGCCCACAGAAAGACACCTCTGACTCTGAGTCACGTTTACAACTGGTCTGACAGTGCAGCGACCACAAACCCAATTCAGATTTTGATTATTTTTTTATAAATTTGACAAACACTTCTCTTATTCCAAGCCTGTTAAAAAAGCCTTTACAAAGAGCAAAAGTGCAATTCTCCACTCGGTGACTAATGGAAGCATGTCCTGCAGATAGCAGGTGGCTTTAAGACACACAACTTTGCCCTCAGCTGCTTGGACAAGGGTTGAGAGGGAATTTATTTCCCTGATAATCATATGACTGGGTTTAAAGGAAATTTATCATTTGGTTCAAGCAGAGCATTGCTATTTCCTCTATGGAAATGGAAACACTAAATCATACATTTTTCCCACATACCAGATTTTGAAAGGTCTGCATTCTTTCACGTCTCAGCCTCAAATGTTCTCACAACTAAAGCTGAATGTAAAGTATTCAACTCTTAAAGCACTCCCACCTCCAGCAACCCAAAGACACCCCAGTTCTACTTGCAGCCTTGTTCATCCAATATAAATACCTCGGGCTGCTCACTGGAGATTCATTATCTTAATGTGCTCATTTCATTGCTGGCCTTGGCAGACATGTCCAGGTTTAGAGTGAAAGATAGCAAAATTTGACAAACCTTAAATCCCAGTGTTGCAGAACTCCATTAGGTAACAGATGGAAAAGATAATTAGCTGACAACTCAACCATCACATGCTTCATTAGGAGCCTTATTCCTATCGAAACACATTCTCTCCCAGATTTTATCTTCAGGACAATGAAGGCTATTGTTTGCCTTGAACTGGCAAAAAGCAAGGCAAGATCATGGAACTTGAAGAAGGAACTTGCCTGTATTCCCTAAATTCAGTGCTCTGCTTCCACGTTGGGGACTTCCAGCTGTAACCTGGCCTGGGAACGCTGGGTCCAGGTTGTTTGGGCCAGCCTCTCTCTGCAAGGAGGAGTTAATCCAACCCTTGGTGGCAGGAGAAACCTGTTAAACCATCACCATGAAGTGCAGACAAACAGATGTACACATACAGATACCAAGAGCAATGGTTGTTTCCTCTTTAGCTCCCACACAGTCAAACCCAGAGTTCCACTACCTCTGCTTATGTTGGTGAAGAAACAGAGAGAGTTGTGCATCTTGGTCATCTGCTGCACAGCTCTGCACTTCATGAGAAAATACTCAAAGCGAATAAAAACAGATGGAACAGCTTTTAACACTAAAATGCTTTGGTGAAATGTGTATCTTTTTTTTATAGGTCAAACCAATTTTCCTCTGGAAACCTCTGGCAAAAAAGAGAAATATTATTTTCTAGGATTTGCAGCATCCCTCTCCCTCCATGAGTTATTTATTGGTAGTTCAAACCCTCTCCAGCTGTCAGACTCCAACTCCTCAGCCCTTGCCATGTCTCTCTTCTGTATAGTTTTTCTGACAGTCTACATGACCAGCCATATGTACAGTCCATTTATAAACAGCTCACGATCAATAATTGCATCTTTTGGAAGCATTGTGCACTGATTTATTCATCTAACAGATTACTGCAGCAGAGGAACCCAATCAAAGCACAGAATACCATGTATGTGGTAAGACACAGGAACTCTCAAAGATAAAACTGCACACACAGTACTCTTCCCTTTCCTGTATTAAGGCACCAAATCTTTGAGAATACGAAGGAGTGCTGTTGTTTCCCAACTGCAACTTTATAATAAACACTGAAATGTTCATGCTGCTTATCAGAAATTTCACAGGTGAGTCTGAGAGCCAGCAGGCTCTGCTGCAAACATTCAGCTCTCTGAAAAGACATTGATTTAAAAAAACCCTCTAAAACTACTGCAGCCTTATCAGAAGCTCAGTTACCTGTTTAACACCTGTAATACTAAAATACCTAGATTAGGACTTACAGTGTAGGTAATGAAGCAGAACTTGGAATTAGAAAGTGCTTTTAACCCCTTATAACAACATCTTAAAAAGTATTTGGACACAAAACTTGCAAGCTCACTTCAGGGAGTCACCACTGAACTCTCAGAGAAGCTGCTGACAAACCTTGTACTACTCACCCTTGAGACTCACTGTAGTTTCAGCCACATTTTAAGTTTGAAAAATACATCTCCTTGTCAAGAAACTGTTCCAGTCAAACTTTTTGACAGCCAAAATCCGTGTGAAGTGACAAGAAGTCAGTCAGCATTGTTCAACATCATTTTAATCTCCACTGAGGGGAAATTATAGAAACATGTTAACACAAACAGCAAATGTTTGGGAAAAGACCATATGGTGCTATGATGGGGGTTTAGTTCATAGAAATGTAATCTAGAATTTTATAAAAATTATATGAAAGAATAACAACATCTTTCAGTGACATCAGACAGTATAGAAAAAATAAATCTCAACATTAGTCGTACACTGATGGTCCTCCTAGTAAGAAATTTAAAAGTGCTCTTTAATCCCAGTGTAGCAACTCAAGCTTAGTGCAATAGGTCAGATCTGGTTTAAAGCAGGTATTTATAGCAATTGTGCAATTCCTACAACTGACAAACCCCATGATCTAAACATGAACATGAAATGAGGTAAGTATTATAATTAGAATGAAACATTCTTTAAATAGCTTATGCAACAACTCTACTACAAGGAAAATCCTGGTGCTCCCTCACAGGATGGCTCCGACCTAAAGATGACATAGAACTTGTAGTACAAATCAGTGAGTACTTGGAAGTTATAAAAGCTCTTGTAAAATAAACAGTTTAGTACATTTACAGCCCACTGCTACAAACAGTACCTAATGCAAAATATACTGACTTGAACAAAGCCAAACTTCACAGGTAGTGCAACTGAATTTGCTTTGAACACTGTTGTGTTCCCAAATCCTCCCAGAAGCTCCATATAAAGTTATCACATTACCCTAATGTAGAAATGTCACTGTCTTCCTCGGTGAACAGCAATAATGAAGGGTTTGCTTACCAACTGTGACTGCAACTGCAAGTACCACTGCTCTCTGAGCAAGTGAAAAACACAGCACTAGTAGGGGAAGAATGATTTAAATGTACTCCTCACTGTTTTATACATGGCAAGCTGGCAATAGTAAGACAGCCTATATTTCTATATAGTTTTTTCTGCAAGGTTGCTCAGAACTCTAAGATCAGCTTTCATTTGCCTGTAGTTTATCTGTGAGTTGCAGTGCATAGGAACTATTGCCTGTCACATGCAGAGCTCTCTGAAACACCAGCCTGGTAATGGTGAGCCCTTATGGCTCATTTGCATATGGAGCCAAAGGTCGTTCTTACTCTATTTCACAAGGTGCTTATGAGCAAGAGTTAAGTCACTATCAACAACAGGAATAAACCATGAGCCTACAAACATTCCTTGTAACTGTCTATGGCTTCAGAGCTGTAAACCTGCCCTGGCTTTTACAGTATTGCACTTCCCTTTAGTGTTAAACTGACAGCTGAAGTCTGCACAGAACTCATTTTATAACAGTATTTCAATTTAAAAAGCAATCAATAAAATGCAGTATTTAAAAAAACCCACAAAACAGTAGCTTTAGTCCATATTTCTCCCACCTCACCCCATGCTGCACCTGAAACAGGTCTGGGACAGCCTTTGGATACCAACTGCATAGTTCTTCCAACATAACAGGCCCCCACACCAATCAGAGAAGCAAATTAAGCTTTCTACAGCAATATTAGACACAAAGACAGTACTGTTGAGTGCATATCTCAATTAGCTTAAAAGGATGTGTTGCCTTTAAACTGGGGAGTTAGTTCCTCTGTATTGTCTCTGGGTTATGTGACCAACGCTCAGTGACCTCTCACTGCAGTGACAAGCTGCTGAAGTCCTTAGCAGAGTCTCTGATCATCTGCTCCACGCCGGAGCTGCCAACCCCACAGGCTGCCTGCTCCCTGCCCAGCAGCCCCAGGCCGTGCAGGTTGAGGATGGAGTCGGCGATGATCCGCGCTGTCCTCTTCTGGTAGCCCCCGGACGTCACCATCAGGATGGGGATGCTGCGGCTCCTGGCAGCCCTGAACACCAGCTCGTCCCTCTTCACAATGCCCTGCAAGGGCACCACACTCACTCAGGGGAAATCAGGGATAGCCATGGGATACTTCAGCTCTAACCCGTGGTTTATGGATTTAGAGTGCTGGATGCTTGCTAAGTGTTTAGGCCTTAGAGTTGACAGCAGCAATTAAAAACTCATTTAGAAGTCTTGCTAGCTGGTTTCCATGCCTAATGATTAAAAAAACCCCAACCACACCACCCCCAAAAATGCTGGCAAATCAAATATCCTTGACTTGTTTTACAGGACACAGCAGGTAAAAGTCTTTAGTACAAATTCCTACAAGAATTCCTGCTCAAAGGCCATAAGGTCTAAACTGACTGCAAATTTTAAAAGTGTTCACCCTATTTCTGAGGTGAGGAATTGAGACTAGGAAAGACTGACTGAATTCCAAGTGCTTTAGTTTGTGCTCAACTTGCACAGCACCCACTCTCAAAAGTTTAGCGACTTGATCAAAATTTCACAATCCTACAGAAGAACCCAAAATTCAAATCACATTTTACACATTCAAAATCACTGGCTGAATCTTAAGTCCCAGCTTCTTCAATAAGAGCCTGTAGTTAATGCTAGAAGAATCCATGGCAAGGGGGCGTTGCAGAAAGCAAGCAATGGTAAATCCATAAAAAGAAAATAAATTCTAAGTAATTTCTTACTAAGAGAAAGGTATGAAACTAAAAAATAACAAAGACTGCTGACCAAGAGGTGCTGTACTGTTACTGCATCCAGACAAGAGCAGAGTGTGAGTCTTAGGGTTTCAAATAAGCACAAGAGTCAAAATACTTCAGGAATGAGTGAGAACAGAATTAAAGCCAACATTTGTAAAAGAGAGTTCCAAATACATGTAACTCATTACAACTCCTCACAAAAAAAACCCCAAACCCAAAAAACTAGCAACACAATGGACAGCTCAAAACTTGAGTAACTGCAAAGCTGGAGAAGGGAAAAGGCATCACAGTGCAATCAAATACAAAAAATTAAGGAAGCAGCAGCAAAAGTGTTTCAAAATGATCAGGTACTGCTCAGGCTGGTTAAAGGAAGAGTGGAAGTACATCAAGAAATAACACCCTGCCATTAATCAGGCCACAAACAGATGGTAAAGGGAAAGAATGAAATACAAACGTAGCAGAAAAAAAGCATCTTGTAAAAGCATACAAGAGTATTGTTCACTGCACAGTCTGACACAACCAGGAATAACAAATGAACAGTAAGACAGAGGAAACTGAAGAGTTCTATTAGAAACAGATCCTTCAAGGAAGCAACAGAATTACAGCAGGAGCTGTAGGGCCCTGGGGACCCATCAAGGGATGCATCACTGTTATCCCACACCAGAACTGGAAGCAACCACTGCTCCCAGGAGCCTCACTGCTCCAGCAACTCCAGTGGGAGCCTGGAGGAACTGAGGGGAAAACATGGGTTTATTCCACATTTCTGTGGAAAACAACAGCCTGGCACAGTTCCCACTTCCAAACAAAGGGAAGAGGGACTCAGCTGATGCACCACAGGCTTTTCTACTGCCTCAAGCACCAGGAAACCATCACTCAGAGCTCTCTGGGGAGCCTAATTGTGAGCAGAACTAACACTGCAGCAGGAGCTTCCAATATAAATGACATCTTCAGGTGTAGGACTCAAGACTGGACTAAGGAACTTTGAAGAGAGGGACTCTCCAGGCACGATGCCTTTCCAGCACTGGGGTTTCAAGCCTTCACACCCACACAGCAGCGACAAGGACCCTGCCCTCAGTGCACACACCACAGGCCTGAGCTCCCTCCAGCTGTGCAGAGAGTGGCACCCTGAGCCTTTCACCTCTCCTCGTGCCCAGGGAAGCTGCTTTAACTTTCTTCCCTCATCCTTACATCCTCTGTCTGCACAGCACCCAGCAAGCTACAGCAACTCATCCTTCTTGGCAGTTAACACTGCTCCTTCTCCAAGTGCAGAAATTCGGTTTTTTAAAAGGCAAATCTCAGACTATCCCCCACCTATGACCAAGCTGCCCCTTCCCTTGGTGGCCACTGCTTCACCAAACCACACCTCACACCTCAGGCCATCTCCTCTCCAAGGTCCCACCCAAGTCCAAGCCCTTCAGCTCTTCCTTCATGCAGGAGAACTGAACAGAATGCAAACTGAACAGATCCAAGTTTTCAATGAAAACTGAACAGATCTTCCTCAGTGAGGGGAATCTGAGAGCTCACAGATAAAACAAGCACTTTTTGGTATTGATCTGGTAGCCATTAAAGAAACCTAGATGTGAAACAGGAGAGAGATAGCACAGAAAAACTGTCAGGAAGGAATCACTAAAACCCATGGAAGAAATAAGAGGACTCTAATTTTTTGTTTAAGAAAAGCAAAAAGGTGAAGACTTCTGTGAAGCTTTACATATTAAACCAAAATTTGAGTCTGGTACCAAACTGGGGAAAGTAAATGATATCTAAAGAAAAGGATCGAGGAAAGGAAAATAACAGCTCATTTGCTAAAAATACACAGCCAGGCTGCACAAAATTGTTAGAACTACACAGGTAGTTTAAAACAGCTGGGAGTGCTAGAGAGGAAATTAAGTGTAAGAGATGCACTGGGGGCAGGTGACAAAGGAAATACACTGCAAAATGTGGGTCATGGGAGGGGAAAAAGAAACAAAGAACAAAGCAAGCAGGGAAAACAGGAGTCAGGTGAAGTGTGAAAACATGCACATCTCTCTGGTTACTGTCTGGGTGTTGGACATCAGTGTATTTCAGAGAGGATCAGTGACACTGGAACAGGCACAAGAACAAAAGTATTTAGAGTCAGGGAGAAAGAAGAAGGAAGAGAAGGGTGAAAAAGCAAGGGAGATGGATGTGTGTGTGTGTGTGTGAGAGAGGAAATGCTGCTGTGTGTGGGCAGTGTCCCTCCCTCCAGCCCGGGGAGGCTGTGCTGCCCGGGGCACACCCACCTGTGGGGAGATGGCCAGCCCTCCCAAGGGGTCCCCGTCCAGGATGTCAGTGCCTGCATTATACACGACAATGTCAGCCTTGAACTCGTTCAGAGCTCCTTCCACGTGGGTCTGCACCTTCTGCAGGTACTCCGTGTCCTCCGTGCCCCACTCCAGCTCCACTCTGCGTTTTATGGCACCTGAGGGAAAGCAAACCCAGCCCTGCTCAATACACAAAGCCTTGCTTCGGGAGAAAATGCACAGTTTAGGTAAGCAAGCAAAAAGAATTACATTTCTGGCAGCTTTCTCAATACACTGCATTTTCACAGAAACTTGGATTTAACAAAATTATTCAACTGCTTGTTTTCCCAGCAAATGTAAAGCACAATGACCTTGAAAAAATTCCACTGAAGAGAGAAATTAGATGCAGGGCAAAAAAACCCAATCTGAGATGCAAATGGAAATGTTATTGAAAAACAGCTGATCTACAAGACCAGTTATCAATCAGAAGAGAAATCATAAAGAAAATTATTAACTTAAAAGAAACCTAAATAAAGCATAAGGCAAAGAAAACACTGAACTGCTATTGCAGATGAAACAGCTGGGGGAAAAAAAGATAAATATCACTGAGAAATTATGAAGATGTTTTATTTTTATCACAACACTCAAAACTTCACAGCAAGGGATCATGAATTTATGTGAACTGCTTTATGAATGTATAACAAGATTCAGCTTTGCCCCCAGCATTTTCAATTTAATGTTCTTACCCTGTAATCCTACCAGAAAAGCAAATATCAATTCTTAATTTAAATCAAATTATTTCTAATGCTTCTAATAAAGCAATAAAAGTAGAAAATGAAGGCTGAGAAGGTAAAGGAAAGAAACCCAAGGTTATACAGCTGAGTTTTGGGTGCTTTTATGGAGGGATGTGTGACTCTACCTCTGAATTAATCAAGCTCCTGCCAGAGCTGTTCCAAGGGATGACTTCTGCCTCACCACAGCCTCTGCCTCCAACTAATTGATGTGAAGTCTCACACCTTAAACATGGATTCAGCCTCCACCAAGTGTGCAAGAATGCACTCAATGCACAATGACACTTAATTACTCTTGTGATTGCTGTCTTTTGTTTGCTTTCCATCCTTGTTCAGCATCAGTGAAGCTTTTCTTTTTCATCCCATTATTTTGTATTGCATCAACATTAGTTTGAAAGATTTTTCTTTATGGTATTTTCCTGAATTCTTTTCCTGTTGTTGTAGAAATGTTCCTGTGAGTCTGCACAGCTGTGCTGAACAGCCCTGGAGCCTCCCGAGGGTAAGGAATCTGCTGGGAGGATGGAGCTGCAGAGGAGCAAACACAGTGGCTGGGGACAGACAAGGATTGCTGTGATGAAACCATGAAGTGAGAGATCTGGAATAGGATTCTGTGCCTTCACTGGCCTCTTGCCCTCACCACACACAAGGAACTGCAGGAGTCAGTCCTCACCCCGATCTGGGAGCACTGAGGGACACAGGGATGGGCTGCAGGCTGGAAGGAGCACAGCCTTTACATGTGCTCATGGCCTTTGTTCCATCTCCTGCTAATTAGTGAAGGCACAGCTCTGTAAAATACCACTCAGACCTAGAGTGAGGCTTTGTAAGGCCTGAACTCAGGAGTTTCAGCTTTTCCTGCTCACCCTTCAGTGAACTAGTCCTATTCCTCACCCGTCCTTTCTCCTCCTAAGCTTGTGTAATTCCACACTGCTTCCCCCTAGGGACTCCATGTGCTTAAGGCTTAGCACTGGCAAAGTGAGCTGCTCCCTTTTTTCTCTTCCCTAATGAAGTGCATGGGGCAAAAAATGTGTACAAGAGGCTCCTGCAATAAAACATGGAAAAACGGGCAGGAAGTCCCAGGAGACAGTGGTCAGTTGGAGTTGACCCTAAGGATTCAAACTCTAGGGGGTTCAAGCCTCTGCCCCTCTTCAGAGAGATCTCTCTTTGATCCATCTCTCCCTGGTCACCTAGGAGGAAGGGTTTAAGGGATTTACCCACAAAAATCCTACCTAGACATTCTTCCTTAGTAAGGAACTACACATTCACGTGGCTCTGGCCCAGCCTTGTGCACCTCACCCTTCATCTGCAGAAAGGGAATGCTGGTGCTCAGTGTGTGACTGCAGCTCCGTGGTTCACTTTTGCTAGCAAGGACTGACTTTGTTTTGGTCTTAATCCATCTGTTCAAATGTTGCCATGGGATTTATGAATAAAGGGATGCTTCTCTTGGGGGGAAGACCCTCAACATTTGCTTGCAATTTGTCTGCCTCCAGACATGGTGTGCTTTAAATGGTCATTTTCTAGTTTTAAACCTTGAAATACTACAATTCTTATTATCTTTACTAGTCAGAAGACAGCAGTGCAATGCACTGCACCTAATTCTTGTCAAGAATCCAAATGAAGTAGGTTTTCAGAACGACAGCATCACTGAAGGAATCCAACAGCAAAACAACTCCCCCAGCAACCCCTGACTCAGTGAACAAACTAAGCCTGTAATAAATGACAGTGTCACAGAATCAAAGATCAAATAAACTTGGGGCTTTTGCATCCAATGTAACCATTATCAAAGCCCCACTAATTAATTGTGGCAGGTCACAAGACACAGTAGACATATCACAGCAGGGATAAACAAACCACAACCAAACCAAACCAAGCACCAGCTCCTACCCTGGGTGTGACAGGGAAGGGGAAGTCCCCACCCCTGCAGATTTAACAGTTTGAGTGGGGCAGTGCTGCAGGAATGGTTGGACTCGACCTCAGAGGGCTTTTCCTACTTTAAACTCTATGGTTCTATTCCAGGACTTGCTTTGCTTCCCACTTTGTGTCTCATTCCGAGGCAGATTGTTTCCTACAAGCTTATCAAACAAGTTCTACTGGCGAGGCAACACCCAAACATGTTATAACTTCACTTGCAAAAGAACATGAGATCTTTTTACACAGAATCAGCTAATCCTCAGTCAGATCTCTCATAAATGTAATGTAAGGAAAGATGAAGTGCTAACGAGTCTCTTCCAATCACAGGATTATTCAGCTCACTGCTCCAAGCCTGGCACGGCTTTGGAGTGGACTGCTAACAACATCCACTGAACACCTCCCCACACCCTGCACTCCAGAAAGGCATTCCTCAAGTGAGGAAAACAGCACAGCATTAACACTATTGTGATATATCACAGAGAGCAGTGAAAATGATGTGAAATTAAAAAAAAAAATAAAAATTTAAGTGATGTTGTTGTAAGGAAGCTTAGTAGTAAATAAAGAAGTTATGTAACAACACAGTAGGGCTGGTACATTTGGGAAGATGAATTTCAATTATACTCACGTTTAGCAAAACCATCCCCTGGATAAATATATCTATTGTATGCATCCATAATATAAACCCGAGGATCATCCATAAAGTCCCTCTCATGGCCATTTCCCTGAAGGAAATTTACAGTTAGCTATTCCTAGCATGCCAACACAGAATTAAATACACTGCAAATTCTAGAGTAATTAACACTACAAAAGTCCTAATATTCAGAACTCCTGTGTCATTCTCTTATTTCTGCTCCTGGAGGTTATTCTGAGGTGTGGAGTTTTGGGGGGTTTGACAGTATGAGTCTGAAGACTGTGGGAATTACCACAAACACAATCCTTGTCTCCCTGTGAAGGTAATTAGCACGGATCTCATTACACATGTAAGGAAAAAAAGCACAAATCAGAGACTCATTGTCCTCAACAGAATCACAAAAAAAACTGTGACCACCAAACAGATCTACCATCTTCCAACTGTGCAAGAAAACGTCCCTTTCAACTGCTGCAGGGATACTGAGTATTCTTATGTAAGAATTAATGAATAAATACAGCACACTACAGCTCTCCTGATAACTCCAGCCTTGGTGAGATAAGTAATCCCTGGAAAAATTACAAACACTACCAACCCAACAGTTTAACACCAGAAATTCCCTACAAAAAATTATACTGGGTATAAAGAGGGATGCTCAAGAGAAAACACACATTTGGAATAGTTCCCCCTCTCCATTTCTGAGTTTAAATACTATTGTTTTGGCTCTCACTTGGACTTTTCTCACTTACATAAAAATCATTTTACCACAGCAATCACTAAGATAATTTTGTTTCAATCAGTCTATCATACAGGACCACAGCCCCATCCCCAGAATTTCACCTAAACTACAGGAACAGACATTTCCATAGATACATCTCCTTAATTCAGTTTTTGTGCTAAAAGATGGCAACTCTATTCATTTCTCCAGCATCTTTGGCCCACGAATGAACAGGTCATGCACACAAGCCTCGGAATACAAAAGCCTCTGGGGGAACCATTTCCTAATGAAAGGTGAAACTCACCACTGCACTAAGAATTGGAACAGTCACAAGATGAGAATATCTGCATCCTTAAACAGGATCTGCTGAGCTACTTCAGACACCTCTCATCCCCCAAAGAAAGGAAACAAGAGGTCATTTAATGTGCACATTGAGACTACCAGCACATCTGAAAACCAAAACAGCACAAAACAAATCCACACCCTGACAGAGAGGCTGAAGAGAACCATGAACACAAAACATCTTTCTACTGCATAATCTGTGTCCTGCTATCATGGTAGTTTTAGGACACAGATAAGAGAAATGAGAGAAGATGAAAAACTTGCAGCCATTAGGCTTCCTCGGTGCCATGGAACTGTGCAAAAATGGTTTCATTACACAAAATAAATCACCTGAAATGCCTCAGGTTGGACATCACTTTGGTGCATTAACTGCTTTTCTAAAAATACCATTTCCGTTCTTCCAGGATTTATTTTGCAAATCCCACCAAAGCTGAGATTTGATCTCGGTACCACAGTAAATCACTTCACCAGGTGAACAGGGATGCATCCTTTACTTCATTTGCCTGAAGCCAGGCTTAAAATCAAACCACTGAAGGTCAAAGCCCTCCCCTGCAGAGGCTGCTGCAGTGACCAGGCGTTCTGAACCAGCTGGGATTGTGTCTAGGGAGATCCTTGCTTCTCATGCCCGCAGACCGTGAGTGCAACGCAGCAAGATTTTACATGCAGCCACACGATGGAGCTGCAACTCAGGTTAATTTTACTGAACTAGCTTAAGAGCCTTTTGGACCATAAAATAATTGAAGAATCAACTCTCCACAGTTTTCATGATCTCCGATTAACTTTGTATTCTTTAACTTTGTATTTAAAAAGGTATTTATCACACACTTGTATTTCAAGCAAAACATCTGAATACAGGTAAGCTACTCACCTGATGGGCATCCAGATCAATAATCGTGGCTCTAGACACTCCTTGTACTCTCTCAAATAAGAACTGCATATATAAGCAAGGAAAAGCATGGAGAAATTTATGAAGTTAGGTGACAGTTTGAACTGGAGGCTCAAACATTGCACAGTACATGACTGCTGTAATTTGAATGTAGGGCAAATCTATTTGTTTCAGTCACCAAATAAACTGAGACATGATTGTCATAGATTTAATTACAACATCTCATTATCTGACATAAAAAGAAAATTTTTGTTAAAATAAAAACCCTGTATATTTCTGCCAGATAAAACAGAGAGGCCAGGCCCACCCAGGGATCACAGAGCCAATGGTGGCATTGGTGCTGCCAGAGGCTGGAGTGGAACCAGAGACAGCATCCAACTGCAACAGCCTAAAATTCACTCTTTAGGAGAAGCTGCTCTAAGGACTGCATGCCTTAGAACCACTTCTAGTGACAGAATTCATTTCTTATTCTGTATGGCAAGGAAAAAAATGGTTTTTACTTCGAGCCTTAACTTTGCTAAGTTACTATCTTTAATATAGACATGGTAAACACCCAAGATTTTGTACAAACTGTCACCCACTATAATTTCTCAATCTGTATTTTAATGGTAGGTGAAAAAAGAACACTGTGGATTACTTTTCTGCAAATTACCACATACAGAAATTAGGATGTTATGTCACATGGTGTGCTGCAATCATTAGAGCTCTTTCATGTTTGATTATTACAGATACTTCATAAATATTCTAGTATACAAATATACCACAGCTCATTTGATAAAAATAAGCCCTAATTGCAGAAGGCTCTTACTTCAGCCATTCTACAGCTAAATACCAAATGTATTCATTCCCATTTGGTGACTGTTGTGGAGTCACTCTCATTTTTATTCCTGAATCTGAAGCAGTCTGAGCCCTGTATGGTGCAGCTTGATTCAGAGAGGGGATTTTTGTCTCTTGTCTGTAACCACTGAAACCAATGTGGACTGTCCAGGTTCACCTGCAAGGCCAGGAGAATTATCACTGAGGGTATTAGAAATCCATCTGGTTTGATTGCAGTGGTTTTTGCAAGACAACATCATCAATGCAATTATAGTGGTGTGCACTTACATTGATAATTCTGACCCCTGCAGCTCTCCCCTTCCACTTTACAACACTGCATATTCCTATTCCTGCCCATCTGGAGATTGCTTCATTTTCTCCAATTAGGATGTAAATTAGTTCTTAGGAATTTATGTGGATTCCTCCTCCATTTGCACAAACAGCAGGAAACAGTGGTTTAAGAGTAGTTCTTACCTTGATAGCCAGTGTGATGTCAGCATATGCACAAAATCCTCCCCCTTTGTCACTGGAGCAGTGATGAAAACCACCCCCTGAACAGGAAAATGGTGAAGGGGTGAAAAACCACATACTAAGGAAAGCCACATGCTAAAAACACTGATGGGCTTTGCAAACAGATGTAAATGAAAACAGGATCCTTTTAAAACACAATTTAAGGCATCAGTGAATTTGTACTCACCCACGTTGATGGCCCAGCCTCTATCCACAGCAAGTTTTCCTGCCTTAAAAAAAAAAAAAATTACAGTGGGAATTCCATAAATGAATGAGGCAACACTTAACAAGGTCTGCTCCCACCCCAGATCACTCCTGCCATTCCAACATGCCCACAGAATGTTTGGATCTTTTGCCACTGAAGCAGATCCCTGAGTACAACCCTTACAAAACTGCCCTCAGCACAAGGAGCTGAAAGAATATTTACTATATCATCTGTAATTCCTTCTCTGGCAGCTGGAAAAGGGAAAGTGCAGTGCTGGGAAGAGTGAAAAAAGAGGAAGAAGCTCCTGATGTCCTTCCTGTTCATGTACAGAGATAGAGGAATGTAAGCTCAAAATCCTGGAAACACAGACATAAAAAACCATAGCTCCAGCTGGGGATGGGGCCAGACAAGTGCTCCAGTATGAAGTGTCCTAGGACTTCTTTAATTTTTTAAATGATAGAACATGCAGGTAAAGAAGGTTATTATCTCTTTCCCTCCAGTACAGGAAAACTCAGCCTGTGTATCTCCTTTGAACTCAAATGACAATCAGGAAAGGGAAAGTATTTACAGAGAAGAGATACACAAGGCTTAAATAATGGAATTTTAACTGAAAATCCTGATTATTTTGGCTAGGAAGAGTCAAACAAGTGTATAACATTCCTTAACTGCTCTGTTAATGATAATGAAGATATTATTATTTAAAAGTAAAAGAGAGAGAGAGAGAAAACAAGTAAAAATAGATTATTTTTTTGTCCATAGCAAAAGAAAAAAAATTCCATTTCATATATAAAATGAAGTTTGGATGGTTATGAAGTCTTTCTAACCAGTATTTACATTTGAACTGTTTTAGTTCAGTACTAGGACAACTATTGGGATGGTAAACATGATCCTGCTATGATCATGCCAACTTACACAAATTAGATCTTGGGGAAAGATTGCAGTTTCTGAACTACAAACCCCATTAAGTCCCAGGGAGAACACATTATCTGCGATTTATCACACTTCCTAGGGATTCCTCACCAAAACCCAATCTTCCCATATTGCTAAAAGATCATTAAAAAGTAGAGAAACTCAACAGGATTTTTTGTAATAAACAGGCCCATCAGGAATAGCAGAAAATTGCACTTCTGACTTGTACTGTACAAATTTTATTGTCTGATGAATCAAAATTGCTTCTAAAGTACACACTTATTTCCCCATAATGAAAAAAAAAAAGGTACAAATGACAGCACCACAATAAACTATCTCAGTTTCTGTCTTTGCCCAAGAGCTGCCACATCTCTCCCTGCTTGCCCAGGCTCCCCCTCACTGCCTCTGCTGCAGAGTGCAGACCATGAGCCCAGGGATGTCCTTGCCCTGCAGGTGCCAACCACAGCAAACTCTGCTCGTGTTCAGGACTGCCTCTCCAGGCTTCAACAGTCTGAGTTACATAAACACTACAGCTCCAGGTGTGCAGTTTGATCACCAAATTCAAGCATGACAAAAGTGGATCGAGAGCACCTTACCATTATTGTTCCTCCTGTCTGGGTTCGTAGAGGTTTCAGAACTTTTCTCTGAACAACAAAATTGGGAAGAAAGGCAACTGGTGGAATTTCTGTGATTGTAGCCACAACGAATGACCACTGCAATGGGGAAAAGGAGAGCTCCAATGAAGGTAGTCTGGTTTAATGGTGACACTTAGCTCTCTCATTAGCTGTTATTTACTGAAAAGGTGCTCACAGGTCCTTAGGAAGATTTTTAGTATTTTTAGATGGAAGTGACCACACCAATTCTTATTAGACCTCCAAAAAGGTTCACCCTCAAGTTTTTAACTATGAGAATCATCACTTTCCAGATTGTAGTATCAAACAGTATTAAATCAGCAATTTTTCAGGAAGGTCGTATTTCAGAAAATGTAATCCCTCAGACTGGGAGAAGAATTGTAAAATGTCCTTCAGCTACACTTGATATATTGTTCAAACCTAGAATATCTATTCCTGTGTGGAATCAAAAGGATATACCAAGGAGAAAGCAAACACAAACAAACAGACAACTGAACTAAGAAGTTCAAACACTTAAGTGAACACACAGTGCAAACTTTAGCATAGAGAACTGATTAAAATTTATTTAGCATATTAAACACTTCTGGAACTTATTTTGTTCCAAAGTCTTCAAGGTTAGAACACAAAATATTTGCAATATGCAAATGCTTCTTTTGCAAACACATTGATTACTTCAAAGAACTTCCACTAACACTGCTACCAGTGATAACACTGCTAAATATATTTCAAAGCCTAAGTCACAAGCAAGAATATACCTGTCCACCAGTACTGAAACACTGAGGGACTGAGGATCAGGACTTGCCACCCTGTACAAGGACTCTGAACAGATCCTATTTTCTGCAACATTAGGAATTGTAATGAGACTGAGAGCACTGGCTGCCCCATCACTGAGCTGTTCACAGCTGGCAGGATGTATGAACCACAGACAATCACATCCCCATCTCAGGGTCCTCTGGTGCTCAAAATAACTTCCCAGTTATCAATATTTCAATTACCAGGTACTGCTGGGTGGGGTGAAGGGCTGGCATTGTTCATGAAGTGCCAACAGTTCATTTCAAACTCTCACTACTCTAATATTTACAAGACATTGTTCTGTTACCATACTATCAGCTGTCCATCACAAGGTGCTTTAATTATTTTTTAGTACAGTCAATCTTGACAAAGTCCCTTTGCAAGACATTTTAGCTTTTGAACAAGCACATTATTAAAAACTATATTCAATGCTGTTGTTCTGAAATGGAAATGAAAAGGTCACATTTGGATAAAAAATAAAATTGACCTCAAATGGGAACAATAATCACATAGGAAGTTTCAACGTAGTTTAAAGTAACACCCTGGCACTAACCAGAGTATTACTGACATCTCAGACATTCAAATTCTCCCAATGTTTAACTCCCCTGAAATACCTTTTCAGGTCACCTATTTCACAGAGTAGACCCTCTTTCCCTTCCACCCCTCTATGTTGTGAACTACCTAATATTTCTGTGGTTTTCTTTCAGTATTCTCAGTAACAATATTACCTACACCATTCTACACCTGTACAGCTGATTTAAACAACTCTACAAGATCCCCACTGCCTTTGACACTCCTCTGTTTGCTGGAAAAACACATGAACAGGTACAGCACCTTTAATTTATTAAGGTAGCGCCTGGTGTGAACAACCAAGAGATCCTCATCAGTTGCCTCCCGTGCCTGCACAATCAAGTCATCTGCAATTAGTTTTTCTTCTGCAACAGGAGAGAAATAATAATTGGCATTGCATACCAGTGCTTAGCTCCCCAGGTCCCCCCTCCAAACACTCTGCTCTGACCTCGCTCTGGTAACTTCCTCTGCAATGTTTATTGCTGAAAGGACTTTAGGTTGCTCGGAGTTTGTAAGCTTTCCAAGTACAGCCCCTCTGCCAGAGATCAGCTGTTCAGGTAGTGTGTGTTTGAGAAATACTGGATACAGGAAGTGTTCAGAGTGTGCAAGGGCATGGGAAGTTATTGTCTAAACTGAAAGGGCAGACAGGTAATGGCAGAGGATTAACACACTCTGGAATTACACAACTCCTCACAGTTTAGGGCTCACTACACTGGGGAAATCTTGGTGCTTGTACCATCAATATCCACCATTATTTTAACATGCTTTAAGAAATCCCACTGTTTATACTAGGATTTAATCCCCTAAATCCCAGAAGAATAGAGTAATAAATCAAAATTCAAAACAAAGTAATAGCTTAGATGTTCGTGGAAGCAAAAAAGCTTAATTAGGATATTTCTATCACCCCCTACCTCAATTTAAATTTAAGAAAAAACAATGAGCAGCTATTAATTCCTTCCCTTAGAGACCAAACAATTATTTAAAAACTTAGTTTTATAAGAGCAAGTTACTCCAAAAATTCAGAATGAGTGCATATGATCACTACAAACAACAATTATAAGGAATCCCGCTGATCTTCCCAGGCAAATTTTGATATTTAATTGCTGCACAGCTGTAGCTTTCTAAGGCTGTATCTCTTCTTTAATTTTATACTCGGAGGAGAAAGAAAACAACTCGGAAATGTGAGAGATTTTGCTCTGAAGTGTTATACAAGAACAGCACCTGCAACAACATTTGTTTTGGCAAGCTTCTGTTTCTCCTGACTGAGGCTTGAGGAACATTTCATTCATGCACTGGTGTCAAACAGAGCCAAACTGCTGCCAGCTTCCCTGTCCAGGAGGAAGGTGCTCTGGAAAGATGTTCACTGCTGATCTGCTCAGTGATAAGGCACAGGAGAAGTCAGCTGTTGCCAGGAATTGCTACAGAGCCAAAGCAAACCAAGTGCTCTGGGGTACCCTGGGGCTTCTTCCTCCTTTCAAAGCAAGGACAGTAAAACAATTGGGAAAACTAATTTTCTGCAAAAGCCTGAGACACTTCAGAGTAGACATGTCACACAGAAAAAGGCTGCAGGAAAAGGCTTTACACAGAAGAAACAGAAAGGCAAAGGTTCTGATTAATTAAGAAAACTGTCATGGAACCCAAGACTAAATTATTTAAGGTTGTTAGAGGAAAAAGCCACAACTCAGCTACTAAGTTGTTAGAGTGTTAAAATTATTTGACCTCAGTTAAAAGAATACAAGTCAGCCTGCAGTGGAAAGGGCAACCCTGAACTGCTAAGGATCATCAGCTGAAGGAGTCATTAGGACCACATGAAAGGAAGGGGCCAGGCTTTGGCCTTTGCAAGAGAAAAAAGGCTTTTTTTTTTCACCCTTGATGAGCAAGCTCATGCTTTAAATGAAGAAGAGATGCCAAGACTTCACAGGCCCTGATCCTGCCCCTGGTTCCTACATTTGTATCTCCTTAATAATTTCTATCTGTATTCTCCAATTGGTTTAAGCAGCAAAAATCAGAAGCACCATAAAAAGCTCTGTCTGTACCAGAGGGGCCTCAAAGCTCTTTCCAAACATCATCAGAGCAATGGCATCCTATTGCTGCTAAAGCACGGACTAAAGTCCTAAAGCTGCTCTTCTCTCTCCTCCTGAGAAGCCCTGTGTGCAGTCCAAGTTGAGTAACTAAATTACACCTGCAGCAAACCATCATTAACACCTGGAATTTCACCAGCCACAGGAATGCCCCAGTTCCTGCTACACCAGCTGTGAAGTGAGGGAAGCAGAAAGCTACAGCAAAGCCACACACTGCAATTCAGGTCTGGTAAGCCAAACATAACTCTGCACCAACCACATAATTTTCTTTAGGTCTTGTGCAAGTGTTGGTTTAAGAAGCACCTTCTGTTATTTTACCTTTCAGGAAATTGATGACCTTCCCCCATTTCCCCGCATCAAAGGGATGCAGTTTCTCAAGTCCCATGAAGGTGATGTTGTAGTCTGGGGAGTAGACGATGGGCCAGCATCCCGGCGGGGGCTCCTGGTACAGCTCCGTCCTGTGGGGCCTTGGCAAGCAAACACACACCAGTCAGCACTGTGGCAGCCACGGCCCTGGGACGGCGTTGGACACTGACAGCCCAAACTACAAACAAAGTCCTTACTAATACTGATATTATAGTTCTTGAAGATGGTATTTCCAACAGAAAAATGGAAACTTTGGTTCTCTCCCCTTGTCTTTCTAAGTGTGCCAATGAGCACCTCAGCCTTCAAGGGTGCCCCCAGTTTGCAGACAGCAAATTCTTCAATACCTGCACAACTAGAATCTTAAGGTCTGCATCAAAACACAAACCACGATGCTTGTAACAACAGAAGCTCTGAAAGACTTCTAGAATTATTCCCTAAGAAGCAACAAACTATTTTGTGACCATCTGAGCAAACTAATCAGTCTTGGCGTTTTATTTGCATAGCACAGAACCAGAGGACACACTCTTAACTCCAGGTACCACACCTGTAATCCTTAACCAATACTTTCATTAGCCCCCCTCCAAATGATTGTATTTTCCCAAAACTGGGAGAGGCATTACAGCCAGCTCCCAGCCCGCTCCCAGCCCTCTTTCACACGCCATTCACAAACCCGGCAAGGCTCTGCTATTTACAAACACAAACACCAGTTGTTTGTAGACACCGGTGTGCACACGTGGGTCAGCAGGCCGAGCCAAGGTGAGATTCTGTGTTTACACTCAGCCTATTCCACCTCCTGTGGGTTGCTTTCTGTACTCCAAACTCCGCATCACTGAGTCATGCGGAGACCTCTCTTGCCCCCCGAAAATCAGAGTTCGGAAAAGGCTTTGCAACATACTGTGCAAGACACAAGAGTCTTTTGTCAGGTGAACAATCCTGACAGTCTTATTTCCAGTCTAAAAATGCTCAAACCATTTAAAAACCCTGTTAAAAGCAAACCGAACGAAACACGAGGACAATGGAGGTTTTTCACCAGAGCCGGCGGCCCGGTGCCCACACACCACCCCCAGAGCGAGCCGGAGCTCCCCGGGCCCTTCCCTGGGCGCTGCCCGCCATGCAAGCCGGGGTGTGCGCAAGGTGCTGTGACACCCCCGGCCCTGACAGAGGCACCTGGGGCCTCAGCCCTGCGGCAGCTAAGAAACAGAATCGTTTCTCCGGAGCCTGGGATGCTCCCGACGGCACAGCGCGTTCCCAGCAGGACACCCCATTCCCAGCAGGACACCCCGTTCCCAGCGGGACTCCTTCCGCCGGGGCTGGGCCGGGCCGGGCCGGGCCGCCGGTGTCAGGCCGGG
>VZTN01033432.1:709864-724503 GCA_013400515.1 Erpornis zantholeuca | reverse complement strand
CGGGCAGCGGGGCCGCGAGCACGGCTCGGCCGAGGGCCGCTAACCCCGGCTTACACACGGGCATCGCCGCCACCTTCCCCGCGGGCGGCGTAACTCAGCCTCACGGGCAGAAGGCGTTCGTAAGGGGAACTGAGATGCCGCAGGACAAAACGGTGGTGCAGTGCTGGGGGAGTTAGGAAAGCTCAACGTTAAGGGCCTCAAGGTGATGCCGCACTAACGGTGTCTTTGGATAGGAGAATACGGTCCTCGGTATAAAATAAAATGAACAGGCGATACCTGTCGGTCCGAGTAGGTCTGCAGCAAAGTGAGGAAAACAAAGGTGAAATAGTGATCTTAGCTAACAGCAGCAGAACTGTTGCTGATTTTGACAGGTCAGGATTCACCCCAGGGGACAACATCACTGAATTCAGGCACACAAGAAAAATAAGCTAGTTTCAAGTCAAAAGCCAATTTCCAAGCGTAGTTAACTAATCCTGTTTGAATATATACAAAAATCATTTCTTACACAGTTGTACAGCTAAATCAATAATATCATGAAAAACGGTCCATCAATAGGAGCAGTATCTATCAACCCTGGGATAAATGCCCAGAAGCACTCTTTTCTCTGGAGGAGTAATGTCTCTTTATGAGAGTCTCTGATAAATGTCTTTCTTCGTAAAATATGCTGGCTTTGGCTTGGCATTCAGTTTTGATGGATGCCTGGGCTTCACCTTGGTATTTATTTAGCAGCAGGAGACTGTTACACCGTGAAAACATACTCTGCCTTTGACATTATCTTTTAATTAACATTTATTTTGTTCTGGCCCTTTGTGTGCTCACCTCACTATTCCTCCAGCACATCTACCTTTACTTCCTTGTCCCTGACTACTTAGTACTTGGGACTTAATTAGAGTTTAAGTGTTTGGTTAACGAGCTACGAACGACATGTTCTTATTTCATTTTCATTCATATTAACTATTACTTAAATTAAAAAATCAACTGCCAGGCTAGTTTCCATATTTCTCGGATGTCATAAATTGTTTTGGAATACTTCTAGGGATGGGGACTCCACCACTGCCCTGGGCAGCCCAGTGCTTGACGACTCTTTCCATGAGGAAATTCTTCCTAATATCCATCCTGGACTTTCTCCTGCACAACTTGAGGCTGTTCCCTCTCCTCCTGTCCCTGTTCCCTGCGAGCAGAGCCTGACCCCCTCCGGCTGCCCCCTCCTGTCAGGAGTTGTGCAGAGCCACAAGGTCCCCCCGGAGCCTCCTTTTCTCCAGGCTGAGCTCCTTCCCCAGCTCCCTCAACTCTCCTGGGGCTCCAGACCCTTCCCAGCTCCGTTCCCTGCCCTGGACACGCTCCAGCCACTCAAGGTCTTTCTCATCCTAAGGGCACACTGTAAAAAGTTGTGAAGTTCTGTGATGGTGAGACTACTTAAACATGATAAATGGTGAAAAGGGATAAGGGATTTTCCCTATCAAGAAACAGTGAAATTATGGGCTAAAGTCAGTGGCAGCAAATTCATGACACAGAGAAAGCTGGGACTGTGGATCACTGACATAACCTCTGGGTTACCTGCCTACAGATGAAGCAGTGTGACGCCAAATTAAGAGTTGATGCAAGCTCACACAGTACTTTGAATTCTTTGAAAATTCCCACTTACTGCCTGGAGCTGGCAATAAGTGCAGGAGTTGGGATAACCCCAGATCTGATCAGGCCTGACATGTGCAGCTCTCCTCCTCCTCCACTGCACGGAGGCAGCTTAGCTTCCTCCAAAGCCTCCCTCCTCTCTTTCCGTGACAGCCTATCCTCTGTAGAGGAAAAAAGCAGTGTGTGAATCAGCTCCTTTTGGTTCGCTGTGAGATGCTAAATACACATCATTAAAGGGCAAGGCACCTTCAAGACTGACATAAAAGCCACGTCACTAATAGTTTGCCTTCAATCCTCTTTGACTTGAGGTTTTTGAAACAGGTAACATCAAGAAATCTGTATATAAAATCAGGAATGAAACACTTGTAAAGAAACATACAGAAAACGTGAGGGTTTTTTATTTACACTGTGATTTACTTTTCCTATTAAAAAAATTGAATAGTAACTCATTACATTAATTTCAACAGTAATATGATTGGGGTTTTTCAAACAGGAAATAATATTTTAAGAGCCTGTGCTACTTTAATCTCTTTGATCCTGAGGCCTTTGATCTGCCATGGGGTGACATGGCAGCTCAGGCATTTTCTTTGGTGATGTGTTGAAAATGTGAAATTACTGATTCCTGTAATCCAGCAGAGCAGAAAAAGGTCTGTGCTTTTTATAGCTCAGAAGCTGATACAGCTTTCTTCTCCTGCTCAGAGCCACTGGAAATGTAAGGCCTGAATATTCCTTAAAGATAAGATTCTTTTCCTTACAGTGTTATCTTCACTCTAATTAGCCTAAGGCTGTCTCCCTCTCTGAATTACACCCAACTGAAATCCTCACTCCGTTCAAATTGGCATGATCCACAAACCACTGCTCTATGCATTCAGTGTCCTGCAATTTTCAAGGTGAGAGATGTGGGCTATTGCAACAGAATTCAGATGACACAAACCCCAGCAAAGGTTTCTCCAAAACAATCTTTGAACATCCATTTCAGAATCACTGGAGGGACTCAGCTCAGTGCCTTGAGCTCATGGCCAGTGGAGGAAGGCAGGAGACTTGATTTATTCTCATACACAGCAAACACCTGCAAGTCAGTATCAAACTGGAGAAAATGGTGTTTAATACAAAGAGGTGCTTTCTGAACCCAAAATGTTTTCAAACAAGTGATTCATTTGCAGGTCCCTTCAGAGATGCAGTCTTCTACTCTCTGGCTGAACAGGAGAAAAGGGGGGAAACACAATTAAGTTAATTAATAACACATTCTCTGCTGCATCAGATTAATCTCCAAATTAATTTGTAACCACTCTCCCAGAGCATACTTATAAATGTAGGTATGGTATATAATGTTTGCTATTTCATTGCTAATTACAGACACAACCTCAAGTCTGGTACTGTTATCTATCAAAATAAACAGGACTGTGCATAACATGTACAGGTTTTAGTCCTAAGAACAATCACATGCACTGAAATTGTTTTCATCTAACAATCAGCATGATCAGCTGAGAACATCTAGCTGCTATTTGAGCTGTTCTGATATGGAAGTGCTTTGATAATCTGAGTGATATTTAGTCTGTTTATAATATGCAAGTGGTGAAGTGAGTTAGGGTCAAAGAGCCAAAGGCCTTCAGCTGCAATTCCTCACTGGCGCCTGAGGTGCTCACAGGAGTAGATAGGAACATCTTGTGATAACCAGATGGGACATTTTATTTGTTCCCAACTATCACAGCACAATTCAGGCACAAATTATCAGATAACTGGCACTCAGACGGTGTTAGGCATTTTGAATTAATATGAATGTTTGGAGTTGTTGGTTTTAGCAAAAGAATCTCTGAGGCAGAACTATTGAAGGACAATCTCTGCCCATCTCAGGCTTTTTGGTCAAGTGGCTCAGATTTCTCTCCTGGTTCCTGTACCTGATCACAGTTGCCAGGAGGATGCTCACCTGTAGCAGCAAGCACAGAGTGCTGAGGAAAATGGGATCTGTTAGAACTGCACATTCCCTCATGTCTTCCCTGTGAGCTGATGGAGGGGCCAGTGATTGCAGCTCATTGATCCCAAGTGAATGAATTGCTTTGAAGACTAAAAATAAAACCATGCAAATCCTTGTGTTGGATGTTTGTAGAGCACGTACCAAATGAGAGCAAATCAAAATTGACTCTTGACAATTTGGGGGATGACTCTTCTGTGTGACGTATCCTTGTAGCATTAAGTAGCAGCCAAACCATTTTCTTTATAAGGGACACCATCTGTGGATCAGTGCATTCTCATTTCAGTTCTCTTTGCTGGGGGCAGGTGTTTGGGTTGCATGCTGCCATTGCCTAAGCAGGGTGTTTTCTCTCTTTCCAGATGCCAGTTTATGTCATGGGCATCACCAGCAGTCAGACTCCTTTCTCCTTTGGCAGTGCCGTGCCAGGGCTGACGTTCCACTGGTCTGTCACCAAGAGGGACACTCTGGATGTCAGGACAAGGCACAGTGAGGTACAGTGTGTGTGTGGTGTGTGTGCAGCTTGGCACAAAGAAACAGCCACACCAGGGCAGTGCAGGGAGTGGTGCTGCCTCCACTGCCTCAAAATCCAGGCTCAGTTGGCAGCACTGGTGTGACACTTCCTCGGTGCCAATGCCTGGGCTTTCCACGAGTCAAACTTTATTCCCTTTCTCCTGTCCAAGGCTGCTTTTCAGCTTCCTGCAAACTACAACTTTGCAGTGGATGTTTATGGCAGAGTAAAGGGAAGAACAGGCCTGAAAGTTGATGCTGCAGCCAACCAGTTTTACAACATGGCAAGAGAGCTGTCCAATGAAATCCAAATTCAAGTGAAATTATTTTCCTCACAGTTCATTTTTAAATATGTATTTCGAAACTGGATTAATGTCTGTATTTGAAGTCAGGAAATTGAAATGCAAAGGAGTAGCTCCAGCTTTGGTTTATCTTTGAGCCCTTACTGTTTATTATTCTATAATGTTCTCCATTTACCCTCATTCAGTTGATGGCTCAAGGGGGCAGGGGATATAAATTTTTCTGAGCATGTTTCTGCCAATGTAAAGGTAATTTATTTTTAATTGATTGAGATGAGATTTGGGGATTTTGCATTTAATGCTGAATTTTCTCCCTATTCACTGACTGCTTGTACCTGAGTGTTTGCTCCCGAGAGAGAGAAGGGCTCCCGGGACTGTGTCTGTTCCAAGGGCCAGGCCTTATGTAAGCTGAAATGTCTTTCTGGGTTTCTCAGGTAACCAAGCAGTGCCAGCTCAGAGCTGAACCCTGGTCCCTTCCCATCCAGAAGGATATCTGGCTCCTTAGCAGGATTTGGTGTGTGCCAGCAAACAGCACGTTCATCACATCGTGCTGCTAGAGGGACGAGAGGTTTTTGTTTTAAAAAACAAGCAAACCAAAGTAGTGAGTAGTGACATGACCGAGCCAATGCCCTGGAAGTGCCCTCGCGGCCCGGCGCTGCTGTCCCTCAGCACCGGGCCCGGAGGGCTCCGCGGCAATCCCGTGGACCTGGAACTGCCCGCGTTGGACACTGCGGGATCCGCTCAGGGCAGAACCTTCCCCTGCGGAGCTGCAAGGCTCGGGCAGGGAAGGCCCTGGGCAGAAGGTTTTCCCTGAGGAGCTGGAAGCGAACGCTGGCAGTGAGGCGCTGGCGCGGCTCAGGGGAGCGGCCCGGGAGCAAGGAGTGTGTGCGAGCCTCCACACACAGGGGCCGCTCTGCAAACACACCTTCTGCACCGCATTTTTTAGAATTCAAGCCCTGCAGAGTCGGTCTGCCGTTCTGCATTCTTGACAATTCAAGCCCTGCAGAGCTGGTCTGCCGTTCTGGGGCAGGCCTTGGGGGTCACTCTGCCATTTTGGGGCCTTCCTTTCCTCACTGAGTTCTAAAATCGGCACAGGCTCCACTGTCCACCGATGCATTTAGTAGTATTAACATCATTACTCCTACAACTATGACTACTGCAACTTTTCTGGCTTGCAGAAATGTTGAGATCTGTTCACTAGTGGGGGGTCTTGGATGGGTGGATGTGACAGAAAAAGAAGTTAATTATTCTTCAACAGACCATGGTTTGAATTACATGCAGTACATGTTTTCAGGGCACACTCCTGAATAATGAGGAGAAAACAAACTGTGTGTTTTCTAACAGCCTATCTTCTGGCAAGCTGTTATTGGTTTATTTGAATATTTGCACGACTGAACGGTGAAATTTGGTGAAAAAGAAAACAACCTAAATGGTGTTCTGGTTTTTGTTTGGTTTTTTTTGGGTTTTTTTTTTTTTTCCTGGATGGATTTATAAGGAGATAAAATCCAGTCTTTCCCTCTCCACAGTGCCAAATTAACACAAATGGGAAGCCACCTTCATGTAATCCCATCCAAACACTTGCAGTATGCTTCATTCATTTAAATTGCCAAGACAACCGAGCCTTTGGGGAGGCATCTTCTTCACAGTTTCAATTGTATTTCAGCTGAAGGCCAGAGGCATGACATCAGTCATCACAGATTACTTTTATTCCACTGTAAACGCTCCATTCATTTTGGTGTGATGCCAGTGTCCTCCGGCGAGTTCCACAAAACCTCGCTGCAGGCTTTGGACTCCAGGCGAGCTAAGAGAAAGCTGAAGTTACAGATCATTAGAAACAAACTCCCCAGCAAATACCTCGCTCCAGAAATGGAGGATTGTGAGTTACCCTGGCTGGGTCGAAAGAAGCTGCAGGTGACATTGACAGAGGTTGATGCTGTCCCCTGGCAGTGCATTATGCTCTGAGTTTCACTGTCCTTCCTCTTTCCCGCTTTCCTGGAGAGCTTGGGCAGAGCTGACTGCCTGCCAGTGATGCAGTCAAGGATAGGGACTGTGTGGGCAGAATACACGCTAATTTGACCTCTCCAGACAAGGTTCCCCCTTCCTGGTGCCTGAGTAGTTTACCCTCTTGGTTAATTATTAGACAATCACATTTGTCTCCTCTTTCCATAAACCAGGACACACAAACCAGGGAGAAAGGGAAGGAGGAAAGGGGGTGAAGGACAGTTCCATGCAAACACAAAACACTGGGAATCTCCTTGTTTTTCAGTACCAGATATATAAGCTGTTGGTTTATTGATCAAAAAGTAGAGCCTTACACCTTGCAAAAAGCTATATTTCAGCAGTTTGCAAAAGTATATCTGTTTATTTCAACTTCATTACTCCCTTTAGGGAGCTTTCAGCATAATTTTTAGTGGAATAGAATTGCAGTCCCTAAAGCTAAGCAGGTGCAACATCAGATCTGCAGGAGAACTCCAGAAAGGTCAAACAGAATGTGTTCTGAGCTAACAATAAACTACTCCATACTCCACCTTCCTGCAAAGCTATAGAATGGATAGTGCAGGGTGGGGCTGTTTTTCCTTGTCAGTTTCCTTGTCAGTTTCCTTGTCAGTTTCCATGTTTGTTTCCTTGTCAGTTTCCCTGTATGTTTCCTTGTCTGTTTCCTTGTCAGTTTCCTTGTTTCTTTCCATGATTGTTTCCTTGTTTGGTTGGTTTTTGATTTGGGGGTTAAATTTAAAAAGCAGGGCTGTTCATTATTTATAGAGAAAAATCTCATTTGTCTTCTGCTTTTCACCAAGTGCTTTCCAATTAGGAAAGGGTCATTTGATTGTAATTAAACCAAATGTTAGTGAATAATTCAGTATCTTTTTTCTTCTTCCAACCCTATGCATTAGTTAGAGTCAAAAGGCTCCAACTTTCAAATAATAACAAATCTTTAGTCAATAATTAGTAATAATTAAAGACTCAAGGCTGTTATAGCAGCTAGTTAGGAACAAAGAAGATTCTGTTTGTGAAATGAGAGCTAATAAGGAAAAAATTAATTTCTCATCAACTTAAATATTTCTAAAAATGTAAGCTTTCATACAGTGTACTCCTGGGAATCTCTTTTTAATTTTATTTGATAAACACAGAGCTAAAATTGGCATCCTTGTAATTTATTTACACTATTACATAAAAATACGGGGAGAATAATTCACAGAGAGCAACTGCATGCTGCAGAGTTGCTTTAAAGCTTTTTTTCTTCTTTCTATGAATTTTATCAGATACCTAGTTACATAAATCAGAATGGCACTTTGGGGGCTCTTACAGTCTGAAGTGCTTAAAGGATTTACAAATTTTAAGTAGAACTCAGTGACTGTAAAATTAGCCAATATTGGGCTATAAGGAGAGTCTTCTATTTTTATTCCTGTGTTTCACACAACTCTTCACAAACCTCTAACATGAGAAAAGTTAAGAAAAAAATTAACATTCTAAACTAAAAGTAAACTAAAATGATGAAAAAAAATTACCAATTGCATGAAAACCTGTTGACAAACACCGTTCAGCAGTTTTGGGTCTGGGTTACTACCAGAACTGTAAAGGACTGTTTGGCACTTCCAGGCAGTGCCAAAAAGTGGAAGAAAAGTTAAAATTGCAATTTTCTGGTGGAGGAAGAGTTCATCTGACAAAAATCTTTAGTCCTGTAGGATTCCCGTGCCTCCAGTGTAAGTGACCCTGGCTCCAGCCACAGCATGTGAGATGCTCATGAACTTCTATGGGATCCTCGTGTCTCATTATCACCTCCGTGGTAGTTCTGTGCAGAGAACTGATCTGAGAGAGTGGGAACTGACTCAAAAGCACCTAAAGCCAATGAGAAAGGTAAAAGGGGGAGAAAGGAGAATACAAATATGTTCCCAGGATCTCAAGAGGAAACATTTCTAAATAACATAAAACCTGGTGTGGCCAAGCTGTTGGTTAGTGAGGAGAAATAAAATGGCAGATGGATGCTGATGAGCTCAGGGAGATCACATGTGAATAAAAGCAGCCTGGTGACATCTCGTGGGGAGCAGCTCTTCTCTGGGTGAGAGGACAGAACAGTCACCCAAATATCACTGAATGCACCGAGCTCGAGAATGGAAAGCAAAGGGAGGCAAATGACCTTCCCAGGTCCCACACAAACCAGCCTGAGTTCTGACTATGGGCTGCCAGCTTCCTGCCTCAGCAACAAAATACACCTGGCAATCGATTCAGGAATTGTCAGAGACGTGGCCCTCTCCTGTGGTAGAGCTCAGGTGAGGTGGAATGACCCTGGCTTATTGTAAAGTTCAAAGGAAAACAGGAACAAATGTTTTCCCACTGTATTTTGGGTCTTTTCTAAGCTATTTCTTTTCCTGTTCCACCATCTTGTTTGTCTTTTGAGTGCTGCTGGGCATTGAGAAGAGTCTGTAATTGTGCTGCGTGTTCTTTTTCCCTCAGCAGTTAGTGAGAAGTTAGAACAGGGCCCTGAGTACAGGCAGTTCAGATTTGCCATTCTCCCTTGCTCTCCTCTGCATTTGTCAATGTCTGAGTTTCATCAGCCATTATGCTGCCGATTTGTCTAGTTCTGTTCCCATGAAGTTCATCACAGCCTTCGCTCAGGAAGATAAATAATTTTGTCATCTGCAAATCCTGCTGACCTCATTTTTCTGTTCTACACCTCATTTCTGCCTTACTGGATAATTAATGAGTGTATTAAATGCTAACTACAGTCCAGATCCTTGGGACATACTAATATTAACCTCCTACTGAATTGAAAACTGGCAGCCTAATGAATTAAACTCTTTGCATAAGAACAACAGTGTTGACAGTGAAAATCAGGATGACTGTGCCTTGTTGTATAGGTACAGAACCCTCTAGATCACTGCCAGTGCTGAGATAAATGAGATCAGATGACTTCTACATGAAGAGAATGGAAACAATAGAAAAGATGATGGGACTTTATATGTTGTCCCACACTGGTGTTTAATGCATAAGAAATAGCAAACCAATTCAGAACTATTTAAAACAGACTCAGAATTATTGTACTTGACTGCTCACTTAAGATTTGTGAGGTGTACATAGCATAATTTGTGACCAAGTAAACTTGAAAAGACCAAATTCACTTTTGTTAGTACTATTAACTAAGTCTTTGAATATATTTGCATCCCTGCTCATAAACTGTATTCATTATTTTTGAGATTTAAGACTACTGTGTTCTCCTAAATTTCCCTGATGTATTTAAAGCAGAAACAAAGGTTGGGATTTTTGTTTGTTACTCGTCTCATCTTGTGCATTCTCCTCACTCCTGCATTCATTGAGTTGTTGGGTGAATAACTCATTAATGTGATTTCTATCTGTGTACAAAGGCACAGGGCAGAAGCACTGTTATGTAACAGCTTGAAAAGACACCTATAAATAACTTCCTTTAATAACCATAAATTTACATTAGAAAGGTAGATAAACTCTGAAGTGAAAACCGTTTATTTTTATCTGATGCCGCTATTTTATAATCTCAATGTTATCAGACTCATCCTGCATAATTTAGTGAGGTCTTGGGGTTTTATACCATCTGGGAAAGTCTTGCATATCGAATGGATTTATGGGAAAGGAACAGGGATCTGAAGAGCTGCATTTCTCTGTGGGGACTCAGTCGTACCTGGTACACATGGAAAACTCTCGGCAGCATTCCTGGCAGAGGAGGCTATGCAAAGAAAGGCAGTTTGGCTCTTATTTTACCCATTTTTTAAACACAAGGGCTCTTGTCTCAGTAATCTGAAGGACATCAACCTCAATCAATTTTAAATATTCCTTCCTTGACACCACTAACCGCCTGCCTTAATTTTGGACATTTTCTGAATTTATGCCTTCCTTTGGCCTAACACCTTGGAAGAAAAATCCTGGCAGGCATAACCAAAATGTTCAGTTTTCCAGTGGCTGTCAATCCATCATTACCCCTGTAGAAAGCAGTAGTAAGACTCAGAGGATGTTCTCATAAAACCTTCAAGAGGTATATGAAGATACACAAGTCCAATACAGTAAATGGGATGTGATTACTGGTAGAGAAAGTGATTAAGAAATAACTGAAAAAGGACTGTTTATGTTACTCTAAGTCTCCATACCACTGTGAAGTTATGCAGTGTAATGCCTCCCTTACAGTTCCACTTCTCTAGGCAGCAGGAGCAGCTGAGCAGAGCCAGGAGACAAGCAGGCACCCAAGTGGAGCAGCAGCCTGCAGGGAGGAAGGAAGCTGACCATCTTTCCCAGGGATTTTTGCAGGACACTGTTCTGCTCTGCAGTGCAAACACAGACAGCATCAATGAAAAAAGAGGCCCATCCCTGTTATTCTGCTCTATAAAGTTACTATTCCCAGTCTGCCTTCTTTTTCAAGTCTATTGACCTGCCCTTTTCATCTCCTCCTCAGCATGGTGTAGGCAACTCCCCATTCCCTTCCCAACCAGAACTTCATCCCTACAGGAGCAGCCTTTTCATTAAATGTATTACCAGTGCTTGTCAGTCATTATTCAGCCTTTAAATCAAATAGTATTTTATTTGAGAGGTTCAAGAATGTGGTAATGGGGAATATTTTTCATCATTCTACTGGTTGAGCCCTGATTCTTTCAGCTTAATGAAACTGTTCTTACAGGTAAATTGTACATAATGCATTCAGCTGCTGAAGCTTCACAGAGCTGCCCCTGTACTGTTACCATACAAGTACAGAGATACCTGCAAGGGTCAGGATTGAAGCTCACTTGAGTCAGCATCACCCACCATGCTTTAAAATAACTCTCAACACCTCATTGCCTTAGCATTTTACTGAAGTTTCACCTCCTAAGCTGCATTTATTCAGAGTTGGTTTTGTTGTTTAGTTTGGGGAGGGGCAGGGGGGGAGGTTCTTTTGTTTTGAAGACGAGTGTTTTAAAATATTTTCAATTATCAGACATTTAAAAATATGAAATGCCTGAAAATGAAGGCATGTGTTTCTTGTCCAGATGGTTGTTCATCACTGTGCCAATTTAAATACTTTCTTTCTTGAACAAGGATTTCAAAGTATTTCACTGCCAACAGATCACCTTATAATATATTGATACACGGTTTTTCTAGCTTTATGAAAAATATATTTCCTGCAGAAATTGATAGATTTTAAAGATTTGATCTGAGTACATGTCTCTTTGGTTCCTTGGCAGTGTTTTCAGATCTTCAGACCAACCAAGTTTGTAAAATCTTTTAGTAATTCTCTCCCTTTTCATATTTCAGTAGAAACATTATCAGTACCTGGTGTTTTGTTCTTTACTGCATGTATTTTAATTGCCTCTAAAACCTCTTGAAATTCTTTCACAAAGGACTCGGCTTCTTAGGAAACGACCACTTCTTGTTTGCCTATCTCCCCCGTTAAGCAGCTCATTAAAGCACTCCCTCTATCGCTGTGTAATTGCATTCTTTTGTCCAAGACATTCCCATTTGTGTTCTTTATCAGATGTACTCGAGTGTACACTGATATGTCTGTAAAATTACCTCCTATTCCTGGTGTGTCTATCGTGCTGCAGTTCTCCAGCACACCAGGTTACCCTGGAGGAGGTGTTTGCAGTGTGTCCTGTGAGGAGGGATGTGCTGACTCCACCTGGATCTCAAAGCAGCGTGGAAAAGCAAAGCTGAGCAGTGCACCAGCTAAGGCAGCCCCTGATCTGTGTTAGTGACTCCTACCCCGATGTTGGGGACTCCACAGAGCACACACTGCACTCTCTGCCTCCCAGCTTACCCTCCTCTGGCCAAAATAAAGGCCAACACAGTGCTGCAATGCATGACTTCCAGTTCAAGTGAGCAGAAAATTCACTTCGTAGTTTTACCATGTAATGGAAACTGCAGATTTGCTCATCAATGTCTCCTGCCTTACTCTGCTCTTAAAATCTCTCAGTATGCTCTGAAAGATGTGTTGGATGGTTACTTGCAGTACTTCACTCATCAATAGGCTTTAAGGTCCTAAGTGTGCATTGCTTGTCCTGATGAAAATAACTCAAGTCTAAGGAGTATTTGTTACTGGAAAATTATTGTTCTTAGAATGAATACTCATCACCACTGCTGGTGACAGAAAGGAAATACGTTCTGAGATTGCACACCCTGCTTTTAAAGCTAGGAAATACTGGGATACAGACATTTCCTCACCTCATTCACAACACAGGATGCAAGGTACAGAGTATCTACCTCTAACCTACTCAGCTGTAATTGCACCAACTGTAAACACATTGCACTGTTTGGTTATGGGCTATTTTATCACAGTCCTCCCTGATACCCCAGTCTTTACTGAACTTGTCTTCCTGACATGCCTATGAAGAAAGGTTTCAGCCTGATCGAGAGAAGAAGTAAAGAAAATAAACAACCCTCAGTATTTTGGGGAGCAATTTAAGGTGCAAGGGCTTGATTTGCCAGCACATCTAACATCATGCATTTTCCTAGGCCCAACTCCTACTGACTTAAATTACAGCTGCAAAGTTCAGCTCTTCTCTAAATCAGACCACACAGTTTCAGGATGTGCAATCAGGAATGAGTAATACACAGACAGAAGCTGCAGGGAGAAGTGAACTGTCCAGCAGCACACATTCCTCTGGGATAGAAAGTGGAATAGCATTGCTGATAAATAAAACACTGCCTGAATAAATAGTGCAGAAAGTGCTCCTAGGTAAAGAAAACATCCTGTATAAGTTTACTTGCTTAGAATAAATTAGAACTGGTTAACTTCTGTAAATACCACCTAAATTAGATCTGAGTAAACTCTTAGGTGGTGTCCCTCGACAGCAGCTGATCTTCTGGGCAGGATGAGATGCTTGTGCCCTTCCTGAAATCCATTCTCCTGCTGCATGTATGTCCCATCCCTCTGCCATAGGTAGGACAGGTAGATCCTTCACACAGGGAGCATCTCTCATACAAGGAAAGGCTGGGAAAATTGCGATTATTCAGACTGAAGAGGCTTTGGAGTCACCTAATTGTGGCCTTCCAGTACCTTAAGGGGCTGACAAAAACGATGGGGAGAGACTATTTACAAGGGCCTGGAGTGACAGGAAAAGGGAGAATGTCTTCAAACTGAAAAGAGAGGTGTTTGAGATTAAATATTGAGAAGAAATGGTTCCCTGTGAGGCGGGGGAGGCCCTGGCACAGGTTCCCAGAGCAGCTGTAGCTGTCCTGGGATCCCTGGAAGTCCGGAGCCAGGTTGGACTGGGCTTGGAGCAACCTGGAACAGTGGAAGGTGTCCCTGTCCATGGCAGGGTGTGAGAGTTTAAGGTCCCTTCTAACCCAAACCATTCTGAGACGCTATGACAACAATGACTGTAGCTTAGCTTAGCTGTTAGCACCAGCGCACCCGGGGAACATGAGCCAGGTGTGCCCAGGTGTGCCCAGGTGACCAAGAAAGCCAATGGCTCCCGGCTTGTTCCAGCACTGCTGCGGCAGCAGCACAAGGGNTTGAGATTAAATATTGAGAAGAAATGGTTCCCTGTGAGGCGGGGGAGGCCCTGGCACAGGTTCCCAGAGCAGCTGTAGCTGTCCTGGGATCCCTGGAAGTCCGGAGCCAGGTTGGACTGGGCTTGGAGCAACCTGGAACAGTGGAAGGTGTCCCTGTCCATGGCAGGGTGTGAGAGTTTAAGGTCCCTTCTAACCCAAACCATTCTGAGACGCTATGACAACAATGACTGTAGCTTAGCTTAGCTGTTAGCACCAGCGCACCCGGGGCACATGAGCCAGGTGTGCCCAGGTGTGCCCAGGTGACCAAGAAAGCCAATGGCTCCCGGCTTGTTCCAGCACTGCTGCGGCAGCAGCACAAGGGCAGTGACCATCCCCCTGTGCTGGGCTCGGGTGAAGCCACACTTCGAATCCTGTGCTCAGTTTCGGTACCGTAACGATGGAGCTTGAGCTGCTAGAGCCTGTCCGGGGAAGGGTCTGGAGCACGACTCCTACGAGGTGCTGGGGGTTATGGCCCGGAGCGCACGTTTTTCCCGCAAACCGCCGCCCGGCCTTCGGCGCCCCTGGAGTTCCTCCTCCTCCTCCTGCACCTCGCCGCCGCCTCCAAGCTCAACACCCCCAAGGTGCTGCTCCCCTTCACCCGCGGCACCCGCGTCAACTTCACGCTAGAGGCCAGCGAGGGTTGCTACCGATGGTGAGTGCAGGTGCCGCCGCCCTTTGTCCGCTTTCCCCCCCGGCACCTGCGGCGGCTGCCCGGGCCGCGGGGGGGGCCTAGGGGGGTTGGG